>JANKYE010073043.1:0-17709 GCA_032467995.1 Erythroxylum dillonii
AAAAAGGAAAAATCCAATTTTAGCACAGCTGATAGGCCGGATGAAGAGGCAAACAAGTATCACCCAATAATCAGACTTCCTCCCCCAGAAGAGATGGTCGAAAAGCTTATCAGCCGACTTGGGAGCACGCGCGTCCAGGAAGCAAAGGCCCCCAATGCGGCGCCTACCGATTTGAAACTTCTCAAGAAGTGGTTAACCCGAGCCTGTCAGTCCGCACCACAAGATGACGGGAAGGGAAAGATGAGCGTAAGGAATGAAATGTGGGCCATTAAGGAGGAAGAAGGAGAGGAGCGTAAGCCACTCGACTGGTTGGAGAGGATCGATGCAATTGAGCTCGACTGGTTGGAGAGGAGCGGAGGAAGAGGAACTCGAACTCCTAACTCGATAAGGTATTCAATGTCAAAAGGCAAGACAGATATTGTGAAAGAAAACAATGGTCTTTCATAACTACGCTATCACGTCACTCTTTTTTCCATACTAACTAAAAAAATAGAAAATAGGCTTAGGCTGGCGGTAGTTAATTGTCAGGATTCCCGAACACTCTGATGATTTTGCTTCCAACCGTCTTTCTCTCTTTGAAAACTTTCGGGTAGAAAAGACCTAGTACATGAGGGGAAAAGGAGTAAGAATAAGGTGAATCACCATTTAGCAGGGCTACAGTGCTCTCCGGTTCAGTCATGTCTAACAGTTCCGTCTACGAGTGCAGTGAATGAAGCCTGGCCTGAGGTTTGATTTTATTAATCTTTTTTTCCTCTGTTTCATTCATTGTTTACTGCTTACTGAGCTTACTTCATGCTTTTCCTGCCTTCGCGATCCCTTATTTGACTCTTTTTACCTTCCCCATCCTAGCGGCTTAGAAGAAAGATAAAGATCTGATTTTTCCAAAAGTGGAATGCCAAAGCTGTCAATCCCATTGTCCTTTGACAGACTGGTCTTCTTTCGCCGATCAAGCTTGAGGTCTTCCCTTGAGGTCTTCCCCAAGTCTATCTCGTACATTCATTGGTCTTGCCGTAGGCTTGACTATAGTCAAATACGAGTTGAGATAAAGGGCGCTCCAGTCGCATCTATCTATAGATTACGCTTCGGACCCTTGGCGTTTGAGGAGCAAGGAGCGCGTCCTACGTTCGGGTCTTGAGCCTTTGTTAAGCCTTCATCCCTCGGATCGGACGCTTCAAACTTTTTCTTTCCATGTCCATGTGAACGCACCATTGGACCATGCCACATAGAGGGTAAATCGTGTGTGCCTGTTATTGTTATAAGGACACCTTTTTTTCCATGTCTTTCTCCTGAAAAGAAGGAGTGGAAGTTGCAGACAAAAGCTAAGCCTCTTGAGTTTGAGTAGAAGTTGGAGCAGTTCCCATTGATCCATAACCAGTGGAAGACTCTGTATAAGGCGTGGAACGAAGCAAGTAAGAATCTACTTCAAGTGAGTGCCTTCTCTTTTAAGTCCTTCCCCAAGTCAGCCAAGTTCCGGGGTTTCGGGGTAATATTGTTAGTAGGAGGTCTCCTTACAGCTAGGGGGTTGATTATTGTGTAGTAGGAGTGCCCTGCTCTGTTACATCTAGTGGAAGCAAGCAAGAAGGAAGGACTACCTACTATATTATATGATTATATGGCAAAAAGGCCCAAAGCATGCTGTTTATATATAGGATGGTTTAGCCTAGGAGTCAGATCATCTAAAAAAATTTGCCCCAGTATCAGTCTATAAGTATGAGTGTAAGTCCTCCTAGTGGCCTAAGCTCCAATACCACACAGGGTAGAAGTGAAGTTTCTATTGAATTGAGTCAGATCCTTGTTTGGTTTAAAAATGAATATCAGATGTCAAAAAAATGAAAAAGAAATTGTTAGAGGAAGATTCAATACCAATTGATTCCCCTATTGATTAACCTCCTACAACATCCGAAGCGGACACCAGCAGATGGTAAAGGCCTTGCAGCGCATGTTTTCAATAAACTTCTAGCAGTGAAGTACAAACCCTCTCTGTAGTAGATTGAGACCCTTTTTTCCTGCCGGAAGATGGAGTCGAACCTTTTTAGTCCCTTCGTTCTCTCAGAGGCCGCATTTCAAATAGAAAGGGACGATTCACAGCTGGAATTGTGTACAATAAATGGTTGGTGCGAAGGACCCGCTTCATCGCCGCGCGCCGCCCTTGGGATCGAATCATTCCGAGACGTTCCTTCTGTTGGAGTTTCAGAAAAGGGTTCCAACAGGACCCCAATTTCGAAGGAAGATTCTCTCCACGAAGACGAGCTTGAGGGGCTAGAATGGGGCCCCACCCGACACACAAAAAATGAGTAGAGCACTACTAACATAAAGACCAAAGGTAGAAACAAAGTCGATGCGTAGACAGTAGCTAAATAAATAACACTCTTTTTTTCTATTTTTTTTTTTAAAAAGTAGAAATATATATTTAAAGTAGAATGCCCTACTTTTTCTTTGTTTTCACACAATAGAAAAATGAAGATCAAGCTTCAAATAAGGATTGCAAACAGACCGATTCCGATTAATTTAGCACCTTCTAACATAACTCTTGAAGAGCCTCTTTCTTTGTTTATCTCGCCCTTAAACATTTGATTTTTTATAGAAAGATTTTATAAAGATTTTTTTAATTATTTTATAGTACGGATTATCTAAGGGGTGAAACCTGAGAATCTCACATCAAGGTGACAGGATTCGAACCGATGACTTAAGCCTATTACTTACTTAGGGCGTTTCAAGAGCGTGATTCTTATTTTATTTGAAAGACAGAACTCTGATTTTTATATAACAAATTCTTAGTCTAGTTCGCCACAAGACATTCCCCGAAAGGGGGCTAGCCTATGTGATTTGGAAGAAAGAGGGTTTGATTCACTCTTATCTTGAGAAATCAGTCAAGTTGGACCAAAGAAAAGAGAGAAAGCACTCGCGGCACACATTTCTTATTCCACAGATTCTATCTTCCACATCTCTTGCAAGAGGTGATTTGATTAACTCAAGAGCAAACAGCCAATTCTCTAACAGACGATTCGATAGCAGACGATTTGCACTAGATGAGTTCAAAGCCCGGATACGTACCTTCTACTCCTGCTACAGAAAGACTAAAAGACCAGATCCAAATTCGTCCTTCTTACTTGTTACCATGTGTGATAGCCTATTGGGCTAGTTAGTTTATGCAGCTTTCAGTCTTTTTAGTCAGTCAGGGAGAGGGCCTTGGCCTCCTTCCTTTCTTCAAGGAGGTTAAGTAGAAAAACGAAATTCTTAATATATAAGAGAAAGAAAACGACAGACGAGCCTATTCTGATGTCTTTTCTTGGTCTTGCTCAATCTGACTTGTCCCTTCAAACTACGTGCGATCCTTTATTTTGTGTCTTTCTTCCCAAGTCTTTTTGGATAAATCCTCCGGGGCATCCATCCCTTATCTCCCAATGCTATCTATGGAAGTGAAGTTTCTTTGAATAAGTACACGCCGAAATAGTAAGAGTGTGTTTGTCCTGGTTTTTGTTTGTGCTTTGATTTTTGGTTAAAAAAGGGTTAGGTTCCTATATAAATAGCTCCATCTTTGCGTCGCGCTATTCTTCCTCTCATTCAAAGAATAGTGAAAAGCCGGGTCCAATCCCCCGAGTCTCTTCTGCTCCATTTTTAATATTAATCACTCTTGGTGCAAAATTTGCTATACCTAAGCCTCAAGTTGGTTTACCGCACGGCTGTTCTAAGTCCTTCTTTTACTTTTAGCAGCAGCTTGAATTGGATTTGATGCGCAATCCACTGACCCTTGGCAAGGGATTGAAGGGGAAGTTGTTAAAGCGCTACTCAATCTTCCTTCTTTTCTATCAGTAGTTCCCGCGAAACCTAAATTTCCATGTTCTCCTGAGCCCGAAGAAGTTTTTTTTTTTTTCATCTTTTGAACCCGCGTTTGTCTCGTAGTGTAACTTTTCGGCATCCCCTTTTTTTTTTAATCTAGTGACGTCGAGTAATTCATTTGTCCCGGTTTATGAGATCATTTTAGTGTTTCTTACATGACTTTGTCTAGGTTTCGGTCTGTATTGGGATTCGTTGCCATGGGAGCTGCCCCTTCCAAGTCTCATTACAGAGGCGAACAACAATTCGTCTGGAATGGTAGACGGCTTTGACGCGGGCCTTTTTTTGGCTTCATTAAATTGAGACAATAACAGTACCATGTTTGGCCCGGATAACATTCCATTCCCCTAGTTACAGAAAGACCAAAAAATAATGAATCGACCCCTCCCGGATAGGACGGAGGAGGGGGAAAGTCTGAGAAAGGAAGGGTTAGTGTGGCTAACTCAGTCCGAAATCAAGCTCTTTCAGTCAACTCTTTCTTTCCTATATCATCTCAATTCTAAACTAAGGAAGAAATAAAGAAGATTATATAAACCCATAAGAGGAAGAGATCGGGCTCGGACACTGAAGCTCTATCCTAAGAGTAATCACACTATAAAAAGAAAAAGAAGACCGATTGAGTGGTTCGGCTACTCAACCTCGCCGGGGCAGGAGCTCTAGACAGTCTGGAACTATCTCTACTGATACAGGCCTACCCTTAAGGGCCCTCAGCCTATCGGTGGATCTACTATAGGTATATCTTTCAGAAGATCATTATAGAGAATGAAGCACAAAATGGAATAAGAGAATCAGTCTATCTGACGCTCTCGCTACATCTAGTTCGCTCGCACGCTCCGTTCGCTCGTTACTCGTATTCCACTCGCTCGTTCCCTCTACCTGTCGTACGAGCATCTTCAAAGCAGACTCTATCTTTTCCCCAGACTCTAATCTGTCCTAAAGCCCTTACTCTATAAGGTGGAGGGGTGAAAGGAAGGGGTCTTACCTAGCCAAACCCGACACCATTCTTACAGTAGCACTTGACTAAGAGCTCCTTAGTTCATAGCCTTTCGGGGAATAGAGAATGTCGAGGGGGCGAGGCGGTCGAAGAAGGCCACAAGTGGAAGTAACCGATGCAAAGGTCATTCAGTTGACTCCTTGCTGCCAGTCCGTGCTTGCTGTCATGCTGGCAAAAGCAGGGGTTTCGGCCGTTTTTACCTACTATTGGATTTGAACCAATGACTCTCGCCGTATGAAAGCGATACTCTAACCGCTGAGTCAAGTAGGTCAAGCTTAGTCAAGTCAGAAAAAAGAAAATAGACCCCTAATAAAAGAAAGCCGCGCAACCAGAGTTCCCCAACCTATACAAGGGGGGGCGGAACGCTAAGAAAGAGAAAGCGTTTTCACTATACGAAATAAAGCAGCGGCTAGCACGCTAAGATCAACCACTTCGAGAACGTGGAGCCTTTCTTTCGCGGTCGTCTGTATTAATAGTTGTGGATTCCGATTCATGCGGTCGTTCTCTACTGCATTGGTGTTTTCACTCCCCACTCTCAAAAATAACAAAATGTTTCCTTCTCAGGAGTAGTCAAAGTCAAAGGGCGGGTACGAGTAAGAAAAAATTCAACTAGGGCATACAACAATGAATCAATTCAGTCAACAAGATCCGTTCGGTTCGGACCGGTTCTTTTAAGAAGAGCTTCACCCCTCCGTTCGTCCACCCCTGTATGTAGCTCTAGTTCGACTAGCTTGAAGGTGGGAAATTTTGCTTAGCAGTAGGAATTGGATATAGAGCTGCAAAAGCTTGACTTGGCTAGAGGGGAAGGTCGGAGTTCACACCCGCTTAAATTGAATATGGATAGAAACCCCTGTAGTTCAGTGAGCCGAGGGCAAGAGTCATTCATGGCATGCTTTTTCCAGGTTCTATCGAACAACGAGAGATGGACTTACCAGGTATGAAAGTCGCTAGGCTTGGTCTTCTTTGTATCCAGAGTCAGTCTACCCAGAGAAAGGGGAAGCTCTCAAATCAGGTTCGAGGAGCCTTGCCAATTAACAAAAGATTGGAGAGATGGGAATAAGAATTGTGTCTTAAAAAGATAAAGAGATTCGGATGAAACCAAGGGGGGAATCACGCCTTTTTTTTTCTAGTTCAAATAGCCCGAGTCTGACTCATCTCCCGGGGGAGATGGGAAAGCAGGAGCGGTAGAATCATAAGTAAAGGGAGTTTTTGCTCCCGTTAAAGGAAGTGATCTGACTCTTTCAGAAAGACGGTGAACAAAGCAAAGAACCAGACTGAGACTGACAACCATTCCTTCAGTAGGGGATAATAAAGTGGATTAGCTTTCGTTAACAGAGATGAAAAGCATCCAATCCGAATCTGAGATCTTGAGAGATCGAATCATAGCTATGTAAAGTAGCCTTGGGCTGAGACGTGACCTCTTCTCCTCGTTTTCATTGGGTCACTCACTCGACTACAGGTGAGATAATCAATCAGAGTTCACAGCTTCTGAAACCATATCATAGCTATGATTGTTCCCACGAAAGCAAGAGTGAAGAGTCGACGTTCACCACAGAACAGAAAGCATAGTAACAAGAGCTGAGCTGAAAGAAGAGTGATTCAAATTACCCTAGGGTGACTGCACTCGCTTCCTTAGCCTTAACCCCGTCAGTTCGTTCCTCTCCCCTTGGTCGAGCTGATTTTCTTTCCTCTCCCCCGTCTGAAAACCTTTGCTTCCTTATAGCCTTCCACCAACAGCGGATTCGTGTGCAGCTTCTTCCTCTTTTTCATAAGAATTTGATAAGGCAAGCTCTTGCCTATCGACTCCAATTTCCGGGTTCGGTCAATCAAACAGAATTTCATCCGTAACCACACATAAAGCATTTGAAGTTGCCTACCCTCGGATCACTGAACTGACTTGACGAGATGCGCTTCCCCGATATGCGAGATGTCTTCCTTGGTTGGCTAAGATAGATGTGCCGCTTTTCTTTTTTGGCAGGTTCAATATCTATCCTTCCCTTTTATGGTCAGTATGCGAGATCAGTCTTGCTTCTTTCTTTGTCTATCTCTAATAGGGGAGATCCAATCCAGGATCAGATAGATAGGGAATGATTTTTTCTCGAATGAAATAGAAACGAAACCAACCCGATCGATAATCAAGGAATAGGAAAGCGACCGAGTCACTAATGACGAAATCAGTTCCCTATGGATGAGTAATGGGGAGCTCAATAGAAGAGCAAGTTAACAACTACCATAATTGTCTGTATCGAGAGCTAAAGAGTCTGTGTGGTGTCGTTCCAGTCTCGTAGTCTTGGGGAATATTCCTTTCCCTCTTTGTGGTTGGTTCGGTGTTGTATTTCATGTTTCCTTCCTGTGAAATCGAGCGAAACTACCTTAGTCAAATTTAAATAAAACAATTTCAAATCTTTTTTTTTTCTACAAGTTGGGTTGGTTTCAGTGCTTAACTGCCCGCGGGGCGCTTCGCATTCTTGAAGTGTTTTTTTCGCCTGTTTTTTAGTTTTTAGATAGAAGGTAACGTCCTTCATATTTCCTTTTCTCGTTCTTCCCCAGCGTATGTTGGAGTCCCTAAACTAAAAGATAATGCGTGAAGTTTGCAATCTTTCTTATTCTTTTTTTATTTACATGATTTTTCCCTTTTTTACTTGACTTTACCGGAAAAAACTACAAAAATAACCGCCGCCTCTACTACGCTAGGGAGAATGATTTCTTTAATTTTAACTAATAACAGACTGAAGTCGATTATCCCTATATAGATCTATGAGGAAGGGAGGGGAAGTAGCGTAAGAGCATTCAAGAGCGAAGTTAGCAGTTCAGCGACCGGCTATCCCCGAGAAAGCCTGGTATTCTCAGATCAGGAAAAAAACCTAGAATAGAAAATTGGGTTTAGTTACCGCCACTTCGGTCCACTACCCAGAATGGATCCTTCTGAAGCCATATCAAATAGATCATACTATATAACATAAAAGGGAAGGAATGAAAGATCCAGTTCATCCGAATGAAGAAAGGGGTTCATCAATCAACCTTTCGCACTTCATTAAAAGACTAAGGGGAATTTTAGGCTACGCTCCTTCAGGCCTTTGAAAGAGCCCCAACCAAATAGTGTTTCACATGACACCCCAGAAAAGTCGTGTTGTTAGCCCAAAGATCCGCCTTTGACGAGCGCTTGGGCAGATAAGACTTTGGTAATTTGCTTTCCCGAAAAAGGGACCTAGATGGTAGATGGTGAGGGGACTCAGGCTTCTCGGACTCTGACTCCTACCTCTGCTTTTTGTCGAATCTCGATTGAAATCATCTCCTTCGGCTCTGCTAAGTCGCTAAAAAGAGACTCTCTTTCTCTGATTATTGATACAAGAATTAGGAAATGGGGAACTTTTTCTCTTCTTTCAAACCGTCGGCTTCTATTCTATAAAGATAAAGCGCTTTGTCGAATGACGTAAGATGATGCCCGAAATGAGTGAACTAACCTGGTATTGAATCTCTTTTTTAAGATATTTCCGGGTACAGATGAATTAGATCAATTATACCTATAAAAATAGAAAGAGGAAAGACCCTATGAAAGACCTTAAGCTTGTCTACTTGACTACCCTATCCATCCCTCAAAAGTCAAAAACCTCTTTCCGCATCTTCTCTTTCCTGGCTTGTGTAGCCTGTGCGGAGTGAAAGAGTCTGGTTCTTTATTGGTTGGGATTACACTTGATCTCTTTTTCGCTTAAAGTATGTACCTCGTTTGGTCTCGTGACTTCATTTAAAAAGCAGCTGGGAACACAACCACTCGTACCCTATCGAAGCATCTTTAAACCTCTACAACTCAGTTTAGCCACGTCGTCCCTCTCAAAGTAAGTCGAGTCACTTTGTACTGAACCGGGTGGGGCTTTCGCTCCTGTGGGCGCGGGGTTATCGATCAACTATCTTACTTGAATGAAGAAAGGTATGAAATCCTTATATACAACATGTTGAGTCACTAGTCTGATAGTGTCTTTGAACTCCGATAATAGTTTGCTAGTTCATCTTTCCTTCCTTTCTTTCATAGGAGGATCTGCTTACTGTTGACACCCGTAAGACAGACAAATAGCCTTCCGCTAAGACTGAAAAGTTTCCGATTTGGTGCTTGTTTTAGATCTGTACTTATGTGCCGATTATTTCGTTTTAAAAAGAAAAGCTACAACTCTGCTAGAACTTAGGCCTCCCACAAGAAAAAGAAGATATTGTTGAAGACTCCTTATAAGTCTACTTTTCAAGAAAAAAAAAAAAGTTACGTATACGAAACGTGTGAAAAGGAACGGATCGCTCCAGCCCGCAGCCGTGGTTTGAAGACGAACAAAGTAGCTCGATCTTTTGAGTCCTCTTCTTATGGTCGAGTGGGGATCAAGGGCTCTTGAATGCTCTTAGGTCAGCAACTTCTTGCTTTCATTAGGGATGATCGGAGAACTTCCCACCAGAGAAGATCTGATTCAAAAAGTGCTTTGCCATAGAGGCTAGGTTACAGATATTTAGGCATTCCCTTCTTACCTACACAAGCAATAGGAAAGAAAGCGGGCACAAAAGGAAAGAGTCACTGACCGAGTGCAGTGGTAATACCGACAGAGAGAGCTTCTACCAAGGAAAGCTCAATCCCAACAGTCTCATCTATGGCTGCGGATTCTCGAACAAGAACAGGGGATGAATCTCTACCTTTCAACACTGTGAAACCTGTTCTGGCAGTTGCCTCTTCTTAGACTATTCTCCCTGCTCGGACAGTAACTGGTCGAAAAGCCTCTGCTAAAGATCGTCTTCCTAGAGTTAGGGTTTTGCAAGGAAAGGCCGTCAGACGAGATTTAAAACTAGCAATTAAGGATGGAAGATTTTGACCTTTCCGATAAAAATACCTTGTTGTGATGGTACAGTCAGTAAGAATGACATCATACATGAGCAAGTAGGCGTTGATCTTTTTTATCATCTTTCTTGCTGACCCGTAGACTTGATCGCCAGTTTCCGGCGGTGTCTAGTCGCATCGGTACGGGATTCCCTATGCCCCTCCTCTTTGGTGTAGTTGTAGAAAGTCTCTCACACAGGAAGTGCTACTCAAACTGAGCTAAAGGGTCCGAAGGAGCTGGGACACTACTCCTTTCATATTCATAGTAGCAAATCGGAGCTCGCCAATCAATCTTTAAGCGAGATGAGAGGGAAGATCTTCGCACTCGCTCTGAAGTTTCGGAATCAATCTGTTGGGGAAGGGCATACAAAAAAAAGAAGCCCATTCTTTTGAAGTTGAAAGGGCGGAGCTCCTTTTTGAATTTCGTTTTTTAATTTAGCTAAGCAAGGGCGGTTTTTTCGGGTTTGCGAAGGTTTGAATTAGAATATCTTTCTAATTCAAAATTTTCGTACATCAGTATATCAGCTGATTAGATATGAGGAAGAGCTATGTAGCAAGATCTCCGATCGGGTGAACCCAAACTCTTTTTTCTGCCTCGAGTGAGCCTTGTATTGTATTGTATTGTATTGTCTTGCTTTTCTTTTAGATGAAAAGGCACTCTTTGGTTCTCCCCTTATTTCTTGCCAGCTCACCTCGACATTCACGGTTTCCCCCTAACCCGAGAGTGAAGGTCACTACTTTATTTCGCCCCGACATGAATAGCTTCAAACCCAGAGGTTCTGATTTTTGCCTCTTTCAAAGGGTCCGGAAATTGCGTAAGAGAAGAAAGCGACTTTTACGCAATTTCTAGTTAGAAAGCCAGATCGGAGACTCGATAGGTTTTTTTGCTTTCATCTGGAATGGCGGGACTGATTGACCTATGTCACTTCCTTGCATCAACAGAAAAGTGCTAAGACCGGTAATGCCCCATTATTCTATCAAAGAGCCTAGCAAGAACCTATGCGGATAAGGCGAAAACTGCTCCTTCTCTAAGACATTTTGGCATCTGTCTTATATATGTTGTTAATCTTCTTTTCTTCGTCGACTCGAAAGCGAGTGAAGTAAAGAAAATCAATGTCGGAAAAGACTTTCTTGTGTGAAATGAGGAGCTTAGGAGGGAAAGGAAAGTTGGCATTTCCTTTTTGACTTCTCTAAGATATTCCCCAGTACTCCTCCACCAAGTTCAATTCGCTTTCAGCTCTTACTGGCTTCGTCTCGTACTCGTGTATTAGCTACAGCACCCGCATAAGCGGAAACGAGTCCTATCATCGATTGAGAGAAGAAGAAAAGGTAGAAGAGGTCTTTCTTCAACAGTCGGATAGAATCTTAGGCAACGGGGACCGGCTATATGAGCACCCTTGGGCGTTGCTTTCTTGATCACCTCTCTGACTAAATGAAAAGAGGCTCGGCTCTTTTATACGATTTCTTCTCTTAAGATATTCTATCTCGAGTTAGCGTCGCATCAACAGGAGAGAGCCGGTTAGGAGTGCAGCTTCTATATTGGATCAAGCACGGGATACGATCACACCAAGAAGACCAGAAAGACCGGCTAGAAGAAGATCTGATTCAATAGCTTCGGGCATGAATGTGCAGCTACTTTTCTTTTTTCTTATTCTACGATAAAGACCACCAAATGAAACAGACTTCCCGGGCAGACAGACATGACTCACTGATTGGACCACTACATGAAGACGGCACATCAACAGGTCTGATTTCGGTGGTTCCGGTTCGTTCAGACTAAATTAATTATTCCGCCAGTTCCTCTTCAAATAGTGACAAAGCAAGGAAAAGGGATGCATATAGAATACGCCTAGTTTGATTGCAGTGCAGGCTTGACCGAAATGAAAATACCAGTTAGCATAGCTAACCGGGGACGAGCTTGACTTCATCTAAATATCAATTGTATATGAACTCGTTGTGGAGTGAAACAAGGTAACTAGTTATTTAGATCTCTTGGCGCTACCAATAGTCATTACCATTATTTAACTTATAGCCTCTTTAAACAGTCAACTAAAGAGTTGAACTATTTTGTTTAGAGAGAGCTAGGTTTCCCGAAAGTGCGTACTGGCAGGAAGGGTTGTCTCGCTCAGTGTCTTCGTTCTGATCACCTTCAGGTCAGGATACTTTAGTGGAATGGCTAGTGGACTGGATTGCCTTACAATATAGCCTATGATGTTGATGACTCTCCTCAGCGTATGAAGATATAGATTCCTCCCTTTCATATTAACCCGCTGATTCCGGTGCTACTAGTTTGGCCGATCATTCCTTATTAGTACGCTTTCGATACTGATGATTCTTATGATTAATATTCTCAAGATGAACGAGGATTTGAAATTGCTCTTTCTTGTATTTATTGCGATGCCTAACCTAAAAATAAAAAAGATTGTTAGCTGTCCAGGAAGCTATTGACCGGGGGGCGGGGGGGATACGGAGATGAGTCACTCACGGAGATAGATTAGTAACCTCTTTTTTCGTTTTTTTGGCTTTTAACCAGTGACTAAAGCAGACGAGGTATATGATATTCTTGTATGCCTGAGTAAGGACTGGCTTTCTTTCAGAACCTTTTGGTCCGTCCATAAAGACTACCTTGCCTAGAGAAAGGCTCTCTAAGAGTTTCTTGCGAGTGCCTATTCCCGGAGAAGATTAGTGAAATGACTTCCCTGACCGGATGGGGAGAGTTCCGAGTATGAGATATTGGTTTAATAGCTAGACTAGAAGAAAGAAGATTAGTTAAACAACCGATCGTAAGCGAACCAAAGACACAAAGGAAGAATCGGAACTAGAGCGGTAGTTAAGCCGTCAAGCCATAAGATAAGTAAGCTTAGTCGTTTTTATGTATTATTGATATTAAACGAGTAGAAGAAAGGCTTCTGTGTTGAAACGGAGTCCACGGATCTAATCTACCAAGTAGCCGAAGGGCAGTGCAGATGTTCATACAACCAGTGCGTGTTACTACTCAAGCTGCGACTCCTTACTGGATGAAATTAGGCAGAGAAAAATGTGCTTTTCCAGCTGTTGCAACTATGGGTGCTGCTGTATTAGAGCCTTACTCTAACAAGTAAGACCGTCAAGCCTGTACTTTTAGTGAAGAACTATAGTGAGTTGTGGTTGGTTCTTTTCCAACAAAAAGCATGGGAGAAAGAAAGACTAGCCCTATTTCATGAAATCGATTATCGGCCGATTCCATTACTTGTAGAGCTTAAATAAGTAAAAAAGAGTCTCTGGCGAGTACCTATGCTCAGTCTTGCTAAACCTTCCTTTCTTGCCTATGAAATGTACGTTGTTCGTGCTAATACCAGGTGGTTTGCTCAATTTCGGTGGGACAGGACGAGATGGCTTCACACCTAGCCATGCTTACACTCTTGCTCTTGCGAAATCGGATTGTGAGATTTGGAATTCAATGAACAGTCCTTTCCTTCTTGCGCTTAGTTGCCAATGATAGAAAGAATTCTCTGGCTCGATACCTCGGTGATTGCTATATAGGCTCCTTATTGCCTTCTTTATCACAGCGTGAAGTGAAGATGACCCATAGATCTCTTTTTCTGTCGGTTGCTAGGTTGCTACTTTCACTAGAGTTGTATGGCGAAGATGGCAGCGGAGGAGGCTAGGCGAGAAAAATGCCTTCTATTCCTAAAAGCCGGGCTAATCCCAATCCCATGCATGGGTCTGGCTTGAATCGCCTATCGGTTACGAAATATCCGATTAGCTTTTGCTTCTTACCCTTGGCTTTCTTCTTGGCTATGAAACTCTTCTTTCTTTGCCTTAAGCTCCCCAAAGGGGATTGAAAGAGAAGGGTGAGCTAGAGAAAGGTTATATAGAATATACATATACTTACTTTTCTCCCATCAATGCTATTTCATAGGTTCAATAGGAGAGATTCGCTCCATACACTTTAACTTAGGCTCGCGCCCTAGGAAAGAGAATTCCCCCCGGGAAATCTGTTTACCCTAGTACGCATCGGAATCTCTTTTGTT
The DNA here is from genome assembly GCA_032467995.1 of Erythroxylum dillonii. Taxonomy (NCBI): domain Eukaryota; kingdom Viridiplantae; phylum Streptophyta; class Magnoliopsida; order Malpighiales; family Erythroxylaceae; genus Erythroxylum; species Erythroxylum dillonii. The sequence continues at coordinate 13,697 of JANKYE010073043.1, forward strand.
GCCGGGAATGGGAAGTCGGTAAAAGGACATCGCCTAGGTGAATTCAAAGTTTTCTGTCCAAAGCTGATTGGAGTAAGTTGAATCAGATGGGAATGCCTCTCTTGTATCGGATAGTTCGTCCGGAGCAGACTTAGCAGACTAACCTGGAATAAGAGCCCTTTCCGTATAAGGCTGAATCAAGACTCGTGTTCAAATACGTAATTCCTTGAGTGGAATGCCCCCAAAGCCATACCTCTCAACCAAAGCGGAAGACATGGATGGTTATACATCGAAAACAAAACTTTATTGACCCCCGCCTTAACTTAACTTAAAGGCTTTGAATCTCACGATTCTATTAGCTGAGATCGGGGTAAGAAAGATTACCGTATACCCGCTCAAACAAGCCCTCTACCGAGTGAAGATATGAACGAGACTTCATCATTTTCTTGGGGAGGAAAGATCACTCGTAGACCATTATCCGAAAGGTGGTGAACCAGTTGCCCCTTCACTTACAGGTTTACCTATTAACAAAGAGGTATATATCAGACATGTGCAAGTAGGGCTTCTCATCGTTCTTAAGGTTCCCTTTCTGGGAAGAGAGATTCCGTCTAAAGAGTTAAGCATTTCAATTAATCCGGTATTACACTGCGGAAGGAAAAGAGCTGCTTAGTTAGACAGGGAACTCATAACCTGATCTAAGGAAAGGGGAGCTGAAATAAGCACTGACCCCAAACGTGCAAATTCTAGTGTTTATCGAAACGAAGATCGAGAGAGGCAAGGGAGTATGACTCCATTCCCAACCTGTCCTAAAAATCCCGATGAAATGAAAGTCAAGTGTTTTGTTTACTTGTTTACATACGAGAAAAGAAAGTCTCTTCCAGCAAACCAGCAAAGTCTCTTTACCTATGTTAGACCTATGTTAGTTGACCGGGCTTAGGAATTTTGATTTGAAGCATATGATCTTTCTCGTCCCCGAACTAGTCCATTCGTCCACAATCTAGCCCAACTCGATGTAGAATCCTCCTCTTTTTCACTATTCGCTGAGGAAAGACCCCTTCTACTTTCTACTGCTACTAGAGCTAATGATTCGGAAAGGAAAAGACATGCTTACTAACGATCGATCTCGTCCCCTAGATATAAGTAGACACACTTTCTATATCTAGTCAGTCTGCCCCTAGAATCTGGGGAAAGTTGGTGCCGAATCCCTATCTTTTTCCTCATTCGCCGAGGGAAGATTTTTCTGACTTATACTTTCTACTTCTAGAGCTAATGCCGAAAGACATGCTTACTTACGATGCTTTTCGATGCCCTAAGCTAGCTGCTGTCATAGCTGCATTCCCTAATTCAAGGGAAGTGACTCAACTTGCTTCAATGGTCGGGTGTGGCTCCGACTCCAACGATGCCGGGTGTGACGACGGTTCCGATCGTTCTTATCCTAGATTCATTCCTTGTGTGTGCTCTCTCTAGAACTCCCCTTATTCCCGAGGGAAGGGAAGAATCTGCTTCCACGGATTCCAGGGGCTAATGTGCTAGAGCTACTGCTAGAGCTAATGCGGGAACAGGGTCGATGTAATTGACGAAAAAAGATGCTATAATTGCTTTCACGGAAGGAGCTGCAGAAAGAGCTAGAAGAAGAGAAATTCTGTTTTCCAATACCCCCGGGTCAGCCTTCAAGCCTTAAAAGACGCGTCTTGTCTTGGGCCAAACTTTAAGATCAAGGAAAGCATTCAAGTTAAGGGGCGGCGGAAAAATCTTTATCTGAGAACAACCCCCTGCCCAACCCTTGAGAGGAAGAGTAGAGCATATCAAACCAAAGCTTATAGCTGGGCTATCTTTGTGAGGGGTGAGTAGCCCTATTTCCTTTCCCTTCTTGTTGGGAGCACATGAGCATCTGCTATAGCCAAATTCGCTGTTTTAGACCCCCCCGCGTACTTTGGTATGAAGAGGTAGCCTTCGTTCTTCGTTCAGCCGGAATCGTGTAATAGAAGAAAGCAGGGCTATGCCCAAGGTATTAAAGGAGGGAACTAGGAACTAGCAGTAGGAATAGGAGAAGCAGTAGCTAATAACAGTGACTCAAGCGCTAGGAGGAGCAGGCATTCCCAGTCTAATAGCATAGAGTTAGCCGATTAGCCCTTAGTATAGTCTATATGAACAAAGGTACCGCCGGAAAAGGTGGAATAGAATATGACCGTCAGTCTGGGATTAGGGGAACTTCAAGCCCTATAGATAGAGCGTCAGTATGGGCAGGTGCTAAGAATACTCTTTTGGCGGGGTTGCGTTGCTAGGACTAGAAGCAGGAGTTCTCTCAGCACTGGTAGGAGTATGAACAACCAAATTCGAGAAATGAGGTCTTTTTTTACTAGAGTAAAGCACAGAGGGAAGTCGTAGTGTAAGAAGGAACTCTCTTTTACAGAAGTCGGTTTTCCGGGACTTTAATCTTAAACTAAACTCCTTTTTCCGGAAGCCAGGGGGGTTGGCTGGGAAATAGGAAGAGAAAGAGGGGTTCGAACCGCAAGTAAAGAAGGTTTCGCGCTCTAGTTTCTAAGCAGAGGTCGAATACGAAGATTCTAGGGCTGGTTGATGCCCCAAAGAAGGCGGATTTGACATCTGGGGCAGAAACAGGTCTTTTTGCTCTAGCAGTGTCCGGGTGGGCAACTCCGTAGGAGGAAGTGTTGCTAAATATGTAACTAAGAGCTCCTGGCATGAATAGGTAGCCAGCCCCAGCCCTCTTTCTTAGTAAGGGAGAATCCGCTAACTAAATCTTTCTGCTGGTATCAGTGGAAAGCGGAAAAAAAGGGTAAAAGATAGTGAGTTCCTAGAAAAGTAGACAGACTTTTCCAATCTAGGCTTTAGAAGTAGGGAGTTTGGGCACGTCCCCAGGGACGAAGAAAAGAAGAGAGTTGTCTCGCGCCCCTAGGTATTCTCTACCTACCGCCCAAACGAGGTAACGAGAATCTCACCCCGCCTAAACCAAAGCATCCTGGCCTACGGCCAAGTATTCTTACCCCGATCTCACGATTAGAACTCATTTGCGGTGATTACCTTATAGCCTATTAGCGTGAATCGAGAAGGGCTATCCCCTATCAGCATCTTCAGGCATGGCTTGGTGCGGTATATACTAACGTATCTTTCAGATCATTAGTTGGAGACAAAAAAGAAAGCCTCATATCACAGCACTTCCCGAAGATCATGTTCTAAAGATAACGTATATAAAAGAAAGTGATCTTCGCCTAGAAAAGGTGGCCCATACCTGACTTCGATGTGACGAGCTCAACCGCCGATTGGAGGGAAGAATCTAGTTGTTGACCGAAAAGAATGCTCCGCTTCCAAGCCTCCTCTTTCACACCCATCGAGCAGGTCATTCTCCTATTTGTCAATGTTCATGTGCCACATCCTCCTATGCATCCCTGGAACCAGTTTCACTCCTATACTACGGTTGACCTACTGATCGATCCCCTTTCTGGCCTTCCAAACACTACTCATCTAACCGCATAGGTAGTCTGTAAAGAACTAGAAGGGGATGTGGGTAGATTTCAAATCATACCAAAGATCCTAACCCCGTCGTAGTAAGACCAAAAGCAGACAAGAACTAAAGTAGGGTTTTAAACCCATAGGAAGAGCTGCGGTGCTAGCTTTGACACAAGGTAACTAGCGCGGAAACATGGATTCAAGGAGTTTCCCGATCCCTAGGAAAAACACTTTTCCCAAGATCTCTTTCCCCCGTTCCCAATGAAGACGAATACGAAAAGGGGCTTCTAGATGAACTAGCAAAGAGAGATTTACCCGAGAGTCAATTACATCGACCCTTATTGGGATATCAAACTCCAACTCTTTCGTTATTCGGTATAAGGCAAAGAAAGAGAAAAGACTAGTCCAAGCCCGCTCTGACCGAGATGATGGATAGAATTCGGTGGAGTTTAGGGGAACCCGGTTCCGTCGCTAATCGACTAGCTCTAGAAGCTCGTAATGAGGGTAATTCATCGTGAGACTAGCAAATAGAGTCCTGAACTAGCGGCTGCTTGTGAAGTATTCAC
>JANKYE010076055.1:0-17621 GCA_032467995.1 Erythroxylum dillonii
ACTCATCAACCTTCGAACACTTATACCAGTGGCCTTCAACTCCCAATGGAACCCTGCCTTTGGGGTCGGGATGTTACAGGCTCGGTGAAAAGAATACTTGTATTTTTGAAAAGTTTAGTGAAATCTTAGAAAGAATTATGAGGACTGGACGTAGCCCACGGTTTGGGGTAAACCAGTATAAATTTGCTGTGTCGATTCTTACTCTCAACCTTCAACTCTAAACTTCCACTCTTATTGTTTTATACAAAGTATTTTGAAGCGAATTACAATTCTCCATGATACGTTTAATCAATAGTTCTAAAAAAGCAAGTTGTTTAAAAAGGGAATTATTTTTTTTAAAGGGATACACAATTCAGCACCCCCCTTCTTGTGCATTTTGTATATTAAATATAAAGGCTGTACTAATATGTGATTTACTTCAATTGGTATCAAAGCTCGGTGTCCAAGAACCACCATGACAAAGTGTGGATAAAGATCCATGGCAAAATCACACATATATATAGCTGAGGGTGCCTCCGTTATTAGACCTCCTGTGTTCAATGGAGAAGATTATCATTACTAGAAAGACAGGATGCGGCTCTTCATTGAATATACTCATATCGACCTTTGGGATATAATAAAAAATAGACCGTATACACCGGTTGATAAAGAAGGAAATGTTATTCCATGAGTCAGATGGTTTGTAGATCAAAAGGCAAGATTCCAACTGAATTCGAAGGCCAAGTTCTTTTTAAGTTGTGTCTTAAGCAGAAGTGAGTATGATAAAGTTCACGGATGCAAAACTGCGAAGGAGATGTGGGATACGCTATTCATCACACACGAAGGTAACAAATCAAGTAAAGGAATCCAAGATAAGCATTCTTGTACACCAGTACGAGCTGTTCAAGATGAAGGACGAAAAGTCTATTAATCAGATGTTTGGAAGATTTGAAACTATCATCAATGGACTTAAAGCTCTCGATAGAACTTACAACAATCAAGATCACGTTTGAAAGATCCTGAGAAGTCTACCGAAGAGATGGAGGCCAAAAGTCACAACTGTACAAGAAGCCAAGGAGTTGAGCGTGTTGAAGCTTGATGAATTGCTTGGATCCTTGAAGATACATGAAGTTGAACTCGATGCAGAAGATAAGCCCAGATGGGATAAATCCATATTATTGAAAGCCAGACAGAAGAATCATAAGAATCAAAGGAAGAGAAGCTAATCGTCGAAAGCGCTGAAAATTGAAGAAGTCAAGGATGACAATTCCAGTGAATCAAACCAAGATTCAAGCGAAGAAGATGATGAACTATCCTTTATTTCAAGGAAGATTAGACGCATGTGGAAGAAAAAGGCTAAAGGAAACAAGGAGCTCTCCTTCAAGAAGAATAGCAAAGATGAAGGAAAGAATAAGAAGACATCCATCATCTGCTACGAATGCAATAAACCGGGACATTACAAGTCTGAATGTCCAGTGCTGAAAAGAAAGCCAAAGAAGAGTAGAGAAGGCAAGAAAAGCATGATGGCAACCCTGGAAGATATGGATTTATCTGAATCAGATAGTGACTCAGAGGCATCGGTACAAGCAAATATTTGCCTAGTAGCCAAAGAAGAAAATGATGAGGAGGTAACCTCAAAATTCAGTGAATTACAAAATGCATATTCAGAATTATTAGAAGATTCTCATGCAATTTTGAAACAATATAAATTACTTAAGAAAAGTACGTAGAAAACTTGAAAAACATGCAAGAGTTAGAAAAGGAGAACGTCAGCTTAAAGAAACAAGTAGATGATATGAAGAAAAAGGTAGTTATAGAAGAGATCAATCAGCTAAAGTTAAGAATTAATAGTCTTTCAGCTGATCTATCAACATTTATAGAGAGTACAAGAAAAATGAACAACATGTTAGGGAAATACAAACACCCTAGTGATAAAACTATATTAGGATTTGCTAAAAACCATACTCAGCATAAAAAGAATTTCGTTCCTTATAAGAAGAAATCTCATTAGTTGCATCATCATCCTACTATGAATCATGTTAGAACTAACCCCAAAGGACCCAAGAAAATTTGGGTACCTAAGAGACAAATAATATGTCCTGCAGATATCCTTCCTTGGAAGAAGCAGCAAGCACCATTAGTATTTGGCCAGTGGATGCTCACGACACATGACGGGAAGAAGGTCTATGTTCCTAGATCTTCAGTATAAGAAGGGAGGATTGGTAACTTTTGGAGACAACCAGCAGGGCAAGATAATTGGAATCGGTAAAATCGGTAAAGATTCATTTACATGTATTGATAATATGCTGCTAGTTGATGGTTTAAAACACAATTTGATTAGTGTCAGTCAATCATGTGATTCTGGATTTGAAGTGTCTTTCAATCAAAATTCTTGTGAAGTCAAAAACAAGGATGAGTCTATATTCTTTTCTGCAAAAAGATGAAACAATCTTTACAAAATTAATTTAGAAGATTTTCAAAATCAAAATATTTCTTGTTTTATATCAACTAAAGAAGAAAATTTGATTTGGCATAAAAAGCTAGGTCATGTTAGTTTTAAACATATTTCTAAGTTGATTAAACATGATTTGGTAAGAGGTTTACCAAAAATAAGTTTTAACAAGGATTTCTTTTGTGAAAGTTGTCATAAAGGGAAATAGGTTAAAACAACTTTTTCTTCTAAAAATATTGTAACTTCATCTAGACCTCTAGAGTTGTTACATATGGATTTTTTTTGTGAAACTAGGACATTGAGTATTGGCGGAAAGAAGTATGGTCTCGTTATTGTTGATGATTTCACTAGATTTTGTTGGATATTGTTTTTATCACATAAAGATGAGTCTTTTAAGTGTTTTAAAGTACTTTCTAAAAAGTTACAGAATGAAAAAGGAATGTCTATAGCTAATATTAGGAGTGATCATGGTGGTGAGTTTGAAAATTAGAAGTTTAGAATATTTTGTAAGGAGAATGAAATTTTCCATAATTTCTTTGCTCCTAGAACTCCACAACAAAATGGAGTTGTTAAAAGGAAGAACAGGACGATTCAGGAAATGGAAAGGACTATGCTATGTGAGATGGATCTTCCTAAGTACTTCTTGGCAGAAGTTATGAATGCAGCTTGTTATATTAAAAATAGAACACTTATGTGACCTTTGTTGAAGAAAACTCCATATGTTATGGAATGCAAGGAAACCTAATATATCGTACTTCCATCCATTCGGTTGCAAGTGCTCTATTTTGAATACAAAGGAAATTCTGGATAAATTTGACTCTAAGACTTATTCGGGAATTTTTCTAAGCTATTCATTATCTTCGAAAGCTTATAGGGTTTACAACTTTACCTCTAAGACAGTTGAGAAGACTATTTATGTCAAGTTTGATGATAGTTCCCAACCAAGTAAGAGAGATGATACTGATAATGAAACCCTATCAGTACCTTTGATTGATAGTGTAGAAGTATCACCATTGAATACTCCTTTAGACAAAGTTGAAGATATTCTTAAGACTCTAAATTTGAAAAGAGATTGGAAATATAAGAGTTCTCATGTAACATCCCAGATCACCTCTAAGGCATTAGAACACATTTAATTTAACCACCATGGTCATATCCATCCAATGGATTTAGTTTTTCACACTTAAAAGCTTATATGTTGGAAATCTATAAGATTTCGCATTACCTATAAACTCCAAGTTCATATAAAGGCATATAACATTATAAATCATTAACATATACACCCAAATGGACTTAAATACATCTTTGAACTCGTATACATCCATATGTATATATCAATATACAGTAGTATCTCTAATTACAGAACAATCACCAAAGGGCTCAGAAAGTCCAGCATTACAAGTCCTCCCCTCCTTAAAAGAGTTTCGTCCTCGAAACTCCTAAGTCGAGAACACAAATAAATGGGGGTACAGACGTCTCATAGTATCCGCAAGTTCCCCTGTCATCTCCCTAACCACCAAGCTAACCTAACCTTACGTGCAATGTTTACATCATTTTCTTCCTAATGTTCCTTTATGAACAGGTTGTCTTCTTTTAATTATAACTCTCTCTAAAAAAATCCAATTACCATGATTCTTATGCCCCCTGACAATAGACTTCCATTAGTCCTAATATATCTAAAAATTACTCAAATAATGTTTTCAAACTTACTTATAAACAAATGAGTCATATTTGTTACGTGTATGTTTTCTTTGTTGGCTTAGAGGTTTCATTTGACTTGTAACGCTGGACTTTCTAAGCCCTTTGGTGATTGTTCTGTAATTAGAGATACTACTGTATATTGATATATACATATGGATGTATACGAGTTCAAAGATGTATTTAAGTCCATTTGGGTGTATATGTTAATGATTTATAATGTTATATGCCCTTACATGAACTTGGAATTCATCGGTAATGCGAAATCTTGTAGATTTCCAACATATAAGCTTTTAAGTGTGAAAAACTGAGTCCATTGGATGGATATGACCATGGTGGTTAAATTAAATATGTTCTAATGCCTTAGAGGTGACCTGGGATATTAAAAGTGGTATCAAAGCCGGTACCCGAACCATTGTGCCAGCTAGGCTGGACCCTACAGAGGGCTGGGCCCTAAAGGGGGTGGAGAGTGGGAGACCCATATCGGTTGGAGAGGGGAACAAAGGTCACTGAGTGCCCATGTGTTGGAAAGAAGCTCACAAGTAAAGCTAGATGGAGGACGCAAGCTAGCTTGAAGGAGATTGAGATCCATCGACAATTATATGGAAGCAATGATCCAAAGGAGAAGAAGGCCTCAATTCTTGTGCCAAAGGCTAGGGTTCTACACTCACTTCTTTTCCATTGTGTTCTACTAAGAACATGATCGAGGCATCTGGTGACAACATTAGACAAACAATGCCTATTTTATCTAATTAATCGCCAACCTATAGATTTACCATTTCTTATGTTCCACTATATGGTAAAGTCGAAGAAAGACTTGACCAGCCTGCCGTATGGAATGATGCTGAGAAAAATATTTAGAGATTCTGGAGTTCTTCTAGAGAGAGGAAACAAGATGAAGCTGAATATCAAAAGCGTCATCAATTTTGCAACGATTGGCAAAATGGGCTTGAAGAATCTAGAGAAAGAAGAAATAGATTCTAGAAGATAGAAAGGATTGAAAGGGAGCGTGTTAAAAAGGGAACTCCCACAAGAAAAGCAAAATCTCAATCCATCGAGAAAATACCTGCGGTTGAAGAGAAGAAATCGTCAGATGAAGTGATGAAAGATAAGGCAAATTCTCATAAAGAAGAAAGCCAGGTGCGGTATATCGAGAAGGTGTCCTTGAAGAGAAAGGGGGAGACACTTCTTTTAGAAATACCAAAGTAAGTGAAAAGGTCGCCCAGAGTACGAACCTTGCGTCAGCAAAAGGAGAAGAAAGGAAAAGAGTTAACTCATGGTGAAGACTCTGAGAAGACAGCACCTTAGGCTACAAAGTCCTTAGTCTCAATCTTAAAGGAAGATTCAGCTAAAGAGACTGAGATAAAGAGGAAATTAGAGTTTGAGAAGAAGAAACCCCAACCTCAACAACAGGCTCCTAGACTAATTGAGGAAGGAAAAAAGTAAAAAACCAGTCAGAAAAAGAGCACTCTTACTGCTGTTCAGAAGAAGAAATCAGTTGAATGCAGTCCAACACAGGTCAATACTTCTTAACCTTTAAGAAAAGAGGATTTGAGAGTTAAGATTATTGAAGAAATTTAACCTGTTAGGAGTAGTAATTCTATAATCATCAATGAATTCCCAATAAGGTCTGTCAAGGCACAATTATAACCAATCTTGGTAAGTAACAGTACAATGCATCTGTTGGATGATGATGATATAAGTATGTATGGTTTTCTGAGGGATGAAGGAACCAAACCATACCCCATACAAATGACAAGGCAGAAATACACTATCTTACCAATCACAAAGAGAACTGTGATCAAGGTTGTGCCTGAATTTCAACCAAAGCCTTACATTGTTCACAATGACGAAAAGGGGAAGAAGAAATTGTACCCTAAAGGGTTAATAAGTGATATGACAGAAGATCAGATCGAAGCTGAAGTGAGAAATATAGATGCAGCGTGCTATGAAGCCCAGCAGAAAGGAACCTATGTTTCCCACTATATTTCGAAGGCATTTGGAAGCAATTGTGGTCGGTGAACCACTGAAGACTCTTCTCAGGTAGTTGGAAGACTTACAGAAGGGTAGTACAGATCCATTAGGATTGGAGATGTCAACTACTTAATAGAGACTCTTGTGCACCTGATTATGCACATCAGACCCTTGAGCACTGTGTCTTCAATTGGAGATGTTCTACACCTATTTGGAAGACAAGTTCCACGACTAACCAACCCTGAAGACTTTGATCTCCCGGCATCGAACCTATCTGTCAAACCTATTACTCTTACAATCACTGAACTAGGTGTCATATCTTCGGATGCATATACTACGATCGTTGGTTTTGAAGTAGTACAGCAGAAGCATGTTGAAGACATTGAAGATAAAGTTGATGAACTACATGCTTCTGTGGGTGACTTGTATAAAGAAGTAGAGTATATTTGACAAGATCTCAAGTCACTCCGTATGGAAATGAGAGAAATGTTTTCTGAAGTTATGAAGCATCTGAGGTCATGATCTTTTTGATCAATAACAAGTAGGGGGAGAAAAGGAGAAAGAAATGAAAAAGATAGGGGGAGGGAGAGAAGAAGAAGAAGAAGAAGAAGAAGAAGAAGAAGAAGAAGAAGAGAAGAAGAATGGAAGAAGAAGATATTGGCTATAATTTTTTCAAGTGTATATAGTCGTCTAAGTGTATATCATTGTATTAATAATACTTTCTTTCTATGATTATTTGTTATCATCAAAAAGGGGGAGATTGTTAAGTCAAAATGACTTTTTCATTAATAATTTTGATGAAGACCAAATAATGAGACGAAAGAAAATAAGATGGAAGCAGATACAGAAATGAGACGGAAGGAAAATGAGATGGAAGACGAATATGAGACAGAAGCTGAAAATGAGACGGAAGACAAAAATGAGACAGAAGACAAAAATGAGACGGAACAAAATGAGATGAAAGATATGAGACGGAAGAAAATGAGACAGAAGCAGATACAAAAATGAGACGTAAAGCGAAACTAAGGCGAAGACCCGATACCACGTCAGATGATTAGTCAGTTTGAGTTAGTTACAGAAATCAACTGAATAACTGATTCTTCAAAGATCAAGAAACAGGAAGAAAGAAGCGGTTATCAAGAAGCAGTTAAAGGCGAAGGCTATAAATACGAGACGGAGTCGAAGACTGTAGAAGTTAGAGAAATTCAAAATAGCTATAGATTCAAAAGCTAGAAATTTTATTCATTGTGCTAAACTTAGAGCTACTATTGTCTGTAACAAAGCTCGAAACATCTTTCAGTAGAAAGAAGAAAAGCAGATAGCCTGAAGAGGCTAAGTGTGAAAAGAATACTTACTGTAAAAGACCTAAAGAGGCTCGACAAAAAGAATACTTGTATGTTTTAGAAGTTTAGTGAAATCTTAGAAAGAATTATGAGGACTAGACATAGCCTACAGTTTGGGGTCAACCAGTATAAATCTGTTGTGTTGATTCTTACTCTTAACCTTCAACTCTAAACTTTTACTCTTATTTTTTTATACAAAGTATTTTGAAGCGAATTACAATTCTTCGTGATACGTTTACTCAATAGTTTTGAAAAAGCAAGTTGTTTAAAAAGGGGGTTATTTTTTTAAAAAAAAGGGATACACAATTCAACTCCCCTTCTTGTGCGTTTTGTATATTAAATATAAAGGTTGTACTAATGTGTGATTTACTTCAGTTGGATGTTCCCTTTGGCCTTGTATAAGGAGATCAACTTACTCAATCTCCATTCACCCGACATTTTGGCTGACTCTAGGATCACATTAAAGAGTTGAACTAACCACTCAATATTGATAACTCCTATCCGCTTCCATACCTCTATAGCGATCTCGTCTGACCCTATGGCCCTTTTTCTCCCCATCCCTCATAAAACCTTTGTAATTTCACGCCTCGTGACCCTTTCCCATGAGTACCTGTTAAGAACATGCCCTGAAATGGATGGTTCGCCTAACTCTATGGTGCCCACTATATCTTCGTTATACAGGCCATAAAAGTATCTTTGCCATCTCCTCTTGATGGCTTGGGCATCTATGCTTACCTATCCTGCTTCATCACGTATACAGCAGAGCTGGTTGAAATCATTCGTTCTACGTGCCCTATCTCGTACTAGCTTGAAAATAATTTATGTTCCTTTTAACGTATCCAAATCCCTTACATAGTCTTATATGCTTCTCCTTTAGCCATTGAGATTGTTTTCTTTGCCTTATATTTTGCCAATCTATACCTTACTTTATTAATTTCCCGCTCCACCTCTATTGTACTTTCTAAAAGATATCTAAAAGCTCTCTTTTTTGCCTTTACCATCCCCTGAACCTCGCCCGACCACCGCCAAGATTCCATCCGCCCTCCTTCCTACCCTTTGGATACCCCTGGGAGTTTTGCAGCAGTTTCTCGCACTACGGAGGCTACACCCTCTCACATCCGATTAGCATCCCTACTCACAAACCATGTTGAATTAGACCGAATTTAAGTCCTAAATTGTTCCACCTTGTCCCCTTTTAGCCTCCACCAATTAATTTTATGACCAAAATACACATATCAATTATAAATGCAATGCACGTGAGACTAACTTTCATTTATCATTTTCATTGTGACCGAGTGCTTTTTTACTAGCCCATATCCCTTAATGGATATATAGAGTTGTATCAGATAATGTCCCATATCCCTTAGTGGATACCAGGTATATTCACAACTGAGCTTGAGGCTCTGATCACAATTTAAGCTTAACTCTTTATATTGGTGACTCCGGTCACAACTTCCCTTCTCTTTCATGCATTCATGCATTGGTATGCTTTATATTATCATATTCTCAATCAAGCACATGCTTTCACAGTCACATTCGGAATACATTTTTCATTGGACCTTGGTCTGACATTCAACAAATATTGTTGAGAAAACATTTATTTCTTCTCATTCACATACAAGTAGCACTTTAAAATCAAATTCATGCTTCACAGATTTTGGACCTTTTGTGTCCGGAATTCAACAATCAGTCTCATATTCATAAAATAATTCAAACATAATCTAGAAAAAACAATTAATTGAGTGAGACCATCTAGGTTACTCACGGTTTGCTCCTGAAGCTATTGCCTCGAAGTCCCGGCGATGTCTGGAATTTGAAGTTCCAAATGCTCCTCTATAATATACAAAACATAAACATATCACAATTTTACACAATTTCATAAATATTCCTTGATGCACATTTATGTATATGAAATATACACAATGCATGTTCATGACAATCCTAGGTAGTTTTCCATTATTCTCATCACAAAATCAATCCAATATCTAAACTTACTTAAGTATCATTTGTATGTAGGGTTTATACCTCAAATAAACACTTTGAATCTAATTTCATAACCCAATGAATCATTTCAGATTTTTTCAAAAACTGAATTTCGAGTCTATTGTTCTTAATCATTTAGACAATGCAAATGAAGTAATCTGACAATACTTTCTTCTAGAAAATTGTTTTCCTATCTCCTAAGTTTCTAACGACACCAAGATCATTCAATTTGGTTTAGTAATCTGAGAGTTGTACCCCAAACAATTTTGGACTCTTCTTATACTAGAATAGTGCCCTGTACTCAACTTCCATCCAGAAATTGAAATTCTTAAAGATTGAATTAAAATTCTATTTCTTCAGACAATTTATATACCTATGTCTCTAGTTGACTCCCAATTAAAAATCATTTCATTTGGATAACTACAGAACAAGATATTATCAAAATGCCAAAGCATAGTTAACGAAAATACTCCATTCATCAATTTTTTCCATAATTGTTCATCATTTTCTTCCTAATTTCTCCAATTGATCTCTTCCATATGATTTTGGATTGTACAATTTTTGGTGGAGAAGTAGAACAACATGTTTCGAATCTTTTGGTTCAAATCCCATGTCAATTGGAGGTTGGGAGAAGAAGTTATAGCCAAAAGATCAAAGGAAGTTCGAACTGTCTCCAGCCATAGAAGTCATGATTGTGCTCCAACAAATTTCAAAAGTCACGATCGTGCTTTTCCTGGTTCTTTACAAACTACTTGATTGTTCTTTTCTTCTTCTCTTCCGATACTGTAATTTTTCTTCCTCTTCCTCTCTTTTTCTTCCTTCTTCAGAAATGTTGTTATTATTCTTCTTCTTTCATTCTTTTTTCTAAATTTAACCTTTCTAATCTACATTTTTCCTTATTTTCACTTCATTTTCGACTCTCATTCAGCTCAAATCACTCACAAACAACTCTAGAATCCATGATTAAGACATAACATCCAAAAACAACACCTATTCATTTCTGTTCTTCAAATTTCCAAATTTTTCTCCATTTTCATCTTTCATTTTTCTCCATTTTTCTCCATTTTCATCTTTCATTTTTCTACACTTTAATTTTCTATACATTCTCCATTTTCATTTTACCATTTCAACTCCCATTCAGCTCAACACATTCAAAGATAGATCAAAAACCAAGAATCAACACCAAATATCAAAACATCATAGATTCACGCATTTTCACTTTTCTGCACTTTCATGTTTCTGCACTTCCCATTTTCTGCATTTTCTTTCCTAACTATTTTTTAAACCATTCATTCTCATCTCAAGACATCACCATATACCTATTCCTTAACTTTAAAATTAATTTTTTTTCATCCTTAAGTTACAAAAATTTTCACGTATAAGAACAGTGAAGAGAAAAACAAAGCATATATGAATATCATCTTTTATAAATTTATGCACTAATCTTATACACATTTCATGGATCTTTTAACTCCAAAAATCATTTCTACACTATTTTATAACATATTGATCATCAAATCTAAAAAATCAACAATTCCATATTTTCATCCTATATTTACGGTTTTCATTAAAAATGTCCATTTTTCTCATGTTCATGTAATGTCAATAAATAACCATTTTTTTTTCATAAACCACCAACTCTAAATGATTAACAAGATACTTGATAAAACTCCAAAATCTTAAAAAACTCAAGAAGCCCTAATCCCTCATGCAACTATGTACATCATTATGGAGGTTGGCAAGTTTCGGTTTTCTTGAAAGAACAACAAAGTTAGGAGTAGAAATGACTAGATAAAAGTGTTGGACCTTGTTTCCGGAGCCCAACATCTAGAGTCATAAACCTTGAGTTTATTACCCTGTAGGGTCATTAGCACAATTCTTACCCTTATGAAAAATTGAAATTAGCAATGTAAAGACTTAAAAAGCCATAAACAAACATAATGTATATGAATTTCATTCACATCAAAAGATACAAGTTTGCAACGCTTTAGTGAGCATTTCGAGCCACAATACATCATAACCCAAAAAATACCAAATTTACATAAACTAGAATCGCTCAAAATGTGACTAAAGCCATGTTTTGCAAAATCTAGCTTTAAAAACAAAATATGCAAATTGTAGTGATGCCTTGACTCTCAACTCGATCACTCGATATCTTGTTCATCGCCTAAATATGGGAAGGAAAGGGGGGCGAGCTTAAAGCTCATGGGTAATAATTTTATAATCTGTAATGAGCAAAAACCATTGAAAACCTTCATGTTCATAGCAAATTCTCATGAAAATCCATAAAACATATATTTCTCAAATTCTCAACTTGTGAACCAAATTCACAACTCACATAAGTCAAGCATTTATCAAACTTGTCAACACATGTAAACACATAAGCACATCATAATAGTTTGGCAGATCCATAAACATAACGAACTACACAATTCCATATAATGGTCTTGTGTAGTCGTAAACTTGAGGGAGTCCATGAAGGAGCTCCGTGCTACTAGCAGGCAGTCCGGAGAAGCCTTTAACTTGGTCAACATGCACATGACATTCTTGGATGGACTACACCAAACCCATATAACATCAAATTCATGAACTTGAAAACCAATTGCCTAAATGGCACATTTTGAAAACTTGTCTTCCATGAGCATGAAATATTTCATATGCAATATCATCATCATTTCACACTTCATTAACCAAAACCCTATACTAATCATATAACCATTTCCCAAATCATTCAAAAGCGACAAATACAACTATTATGAAGCCATTTGAAATCATTTTCATATTAGCACATAAGTCATTCACAGAAATTCACATACAAAATCATATGGCACATTCTCAAAGCATTTTTTAAAGGACAATAAATTCTAATTATCAAGGTAGTTGTAATGAAAATATTTATTATTAATAAAACAAAAGAGTTTGGTTTTATTTGTGTGAGCATTATATATATCAAGTAAAAAGGTACAAAGATTCTTTTGTAAGTAATATACATATACATAGAGATATATGGAAAACATGTATATTATAAGAATCTAAATAAATGGATTCACAGTTGAATAATCAAGTTGGTTGCTTGATTATGGTTTAGATTGTAGTGTTGTGATTTATCTCCATGTAAGTAAAGGGTTTACTTCAAGGGAATGATGAGTTTCATATCATGATAGTAGTTGACTATCGATAATGACACTATTAAATGAATCTAGAACCAAATATGTTTTCAAAAATAAAGTGGGACGTTACTTTAATATTAAAACATACAACTTAAGCACTCGCTTATTATGAGCCATAATCTTGATGAGCGATAAACTCGTATGTGTTTCATTATAATTCTTGATATGATCGAAATGGATTTTTATAGAGTATTAATCCAGTGTCTGCATGTTAGAATTATTAATTGAATTTACTCAAATAAAGAGTTTATAGTGATATCATCACTTCTAGATGTTTTAAGAAGATTTGGTGATTAAACTAGCGCCAGTAGTTTGATGGACTAGCTACCCATCAAGTCTTAACACCAAGATGAGACCTTGTATGTTAATCACCATATAAAGTAAAACAAGAGATCTAAAAAGAAAAGCCAACATAAGGGCAAAACGGTAATTTTACCCTTTGTTGTGTGGATGGCTATAATAAGGTTCTAAATAGGTTTTGAAATTGGACATAAAATATATGTTCTCTTAATATTTAATGATTCAAGAGTTCAACTAATTGTCTTTAGTGGAATGACATTTAGTTAAAAAGCTAGAATTAATTCTAATGAGATTAAGTTAATTTTAAGCTTATGAATTATCAAAGTCCAATAAGATTCTCCACTTAGCTTCAAGGAAGGTTACCAAGCTAAGTAAGAAATATAAATGGAGGTTTTAGAAGCCCATAATTGAATGTTGGCCTTGTAGTTATGAATGGTTGATTAAAAGCCCAAATGTTCATTTAGAAATGGGTTAGACTTTGGTTTAGTATAATTGATTAGATTAATTATATTAAAACAATTTTTTTAAGAAATGAAGGATCAATTTCGGTTTTATTAGGGTTGAATGTGCACCTACACATTTGACATTAAAATGCTAAATAAAGATGGTCTTTATTATGGTTTATCATCATTAAATGGATTTATGAACTTACCATTAAATGGTTTAATGGTTATCTTTTAATATTAGCATGTAGCCTATTACCATTGATTGTATTAAAGAAGAAAGATGTACATTGGATGGACCATCTTCCTTCTTACATATCCAAAAACCGAAATGAACATGATAATATTAGGTTAATAGACTTTTCATATAGTCATCTTAAAGGCAAATGAGAAGAGTCTCATTTAATGGCTTCTTTATTATTGATTAAATGAAGAAATGATGCATTGGATGGAATTCTCTTCTTTCCTTTATTGTTAACCGAAAGTGAGAGAGGGTAAGAAAGGGTTCTTATAATTTTAGCACTCTCTGTCCTATCTTGCATGAAAAAATCGAAAATTACATGAGAAGTGTCTCATTGTTTCCTTCTTTCTTCTAAGACAATACTCCTCCAAATTGTTTCTTCTCCTTTCCCACCAAAGGATCTTGTTAACCAATTTGTCTAAGAAGAAAAAGTGGTAGATCAATTTGGTTGAGAATACAACGATAAGGAGAGAATAGATTGACAAAGGAAAGGATTCAAAAGCAAAAGCTTTAGATACAAGAAGAAGGAGAGGATAACGCAGCGAGGAATTAAAGTTGTAGTGAAGGAGTCGGTAACATCACTATCTTGTTCATCTTTATTATTATCCTTATACCATATCATGTATGGATTGGCATGAAGATATGGATATATTGCTTCCACTAAAAATATGATTTCTAAAAAGTTTTGAAATCTACCGGTTCTCCAAATATAACATGCTTTCTTTATCCGATCCAACAATTGGTATCAGAGCTAGTTTATAATGCATGATTTCGGTTCCTATATGGTTGATGCATAGGTTGACAATATTTTTGAGTATGCTGCATATTTTTATATGATAGAAATATATATGGTGTATGTGTTTGCTCTTTTGGATGTCCATAGAAGTTATATTTACCATGTAAGATTTCTTCATTTGGTTGTAACAAGGAGGGTGGTCTATCATCACAATGTTTCCTCCTTGGATTCATTTTTATGTTTACTTTGATTATGTAATGTACATAATCATGTAATGATGAAGAAGCCATGAATTGAAGAAAGGAAGAGGTAAAGTTTCGATTATGGTTATAGTGTCTTGGTTATTTTTCGTTTTTAGAAAACAAATGTGCTGGAATTTTGTTTTAACAAATTTTTAGTTGTATAAACTTTTTTGTAACAAAATTTCGATTTTTACAAGTGTTAGAATTTTTATGTAATATTCATAAGTTTTGGTTTTGGTGAAAAACAAGTGCAAACTTTTGTTTTCTTGTTGGCCTCTGAATTTTTTTTAATTTGATTAAGCATGATTAAATATTTTGGGTTCTTGATAGATTAATTTGTGTTAGAATTAATTGACATGTGAAGGTGAATGGGATTAGGTGACATGAGTTAAGGAATTAAAATGTTAAGGAGGTAACTTATGCATGAGGGGTAGTTTAGGGAGATCACTTAAGTGGGAAAGTCTTAAGGCTTTGAAGGAAGGGCAAAAGGGACATTCTGCATTCATTAATGGTTTAAAAGGAAGAGAAATGAGTTGTCTTTCATTTTGAAAGAAGAAGAGAAAACGAAAATAGAGAGAAAGAGAGAGAGAAAGTGTCGTTGGTGGAGAGAAAGAAGGAGAAAAAGAAGAGCTAAGCTAGGGTTTCCATTTTTTTTTTGGGATTCAAGGGGATTTTGAAGTTATTTCAAGAAGGAAAAAGGAAGAGGTAGGTTCAAGCTTCTATTAGAGCTAAGAAACCCTTTGGTTGGGTGAAGATTTAAGGTAAGTGAGTTTTAATGTTTTAGATTTTTGAAGTGGTTTTGGTTCAAAGAGCTTAGGAATTGGATGGGTTTAGGTATTATAAGGTCAATTTCATGCTTTGGGTTCTTTAGGTTTTCCAATTTGAACTCTATTGAATTGGGATTTTTGTGTTAATGTTGAAGAAAATCAAGGGAGGCAAGAGGAGCAAGAGGAGAGGCCCAATTGAGCAAGCTTTCAAGCAAGGAAACCAAGGTGGATGACATTTTTATAATTGAGTTAATAGGCTATTCAATGTTCTTCTATAAATGTAATTAATGATCTTCACAACTACATTTTAAGTGAGCGTTTATGGTTATTTAAATGATTGAAAATTTGCCCTATGTGGTGGTTATGTGTGAATTTTGGAAATAAGTTCTAATTGCTTTGCAAGTACGATTTTTGTTGCTTTTGATTGAGTTGAAAAATGGTTGTTATGATTGGTATGAGATTTTAGTTGTTGAATTGTGTTAATTATGCAATGATGCTAGAAATGCATATGATATATGTCATGCTCATGAAATCAAGTTTTCAAATTGTGCCATATGGGCAACATGTTTCAAGTTCATGAATTACATGTATATGGGTTTATGGTGGTCTGTTCTGTCAGTCAAGTACACTTATCTAAAGGCATTTCCCGCCTGCCCGCTAGTGGCATGGAGCTCCCTCGCGGACTCCCATAAGTTCACGGCTACGTAAGACCACTTTGTGGAATTGCGATAGTACGTTCTGTTCACGGCTACACAAGACCCTTAAGGGAAATGTATAGTACATTCTGTTACAGATCCACCCAAACCATTTTGATGTGTTTAATTTATTCATGGTGTGTTTAATTTTTTTTCGTTGTGTTTGAGTGGTTATGATACACTGGCAATGTTGATGAATGTATAGCTTATGTGAATTTGTGAATTGGATTGAAAATTTTGAGAATTGAATGTTTTATGGTTTTCAATTAAGGTTTTGCTATAATCATGAAAGTTTCAAGTGATTTTTGCTTATTACCGTTTATAAAATTGTTACCCACGAGTGTTAAGCTCACCCCCCCTCACCTTCCCACTCACAGGTGATGAGCAAGTTAGCGCATGATCGAGATGAGCGCCAAGGTGTCACTCCATTTTGCGTTTTTGTTCTTTCGTTCTTTTGGAAGTTGAAAATTGTAAAACAATGATTTAGTTGCATTTTGAGAAAATGTTACTTTTGTTAAGTTTGTATTTTGGATTATGATGTAAGTGGCTTGAAATGGCCACTAAAGCATTATAAAACCCTTATTTTGATGCAAATAAGATACAAATACATTATGGTTGTTTATGCCTTTGCAAATCTTTACATTGCTATTTTCACATTCTCATAAGGGTAGAAGTGTGTTCTGAATGTGAGTGAAATTCTGGAAAATCTGGGTAGAATTGATGGAAATTGTCTTCTTAGAAGTTGTAGAAGATTTCTCTAGCTTTCCAACGATATGAAGTTTGTGATTTTTGGATGTTGGAATGTAGAGATATGAATGTTACAAGTTTGAGTTGTTATGAAGTGTTTAGGCATTAGAGTAAGTGATTTCGGGAGGATTATAAGTATTTATGATGTTAGGATGGTTGTTGGAAGCATTGGAGGGCTTTGGGGAGCCCCATGGATGTCCATTTAACGGACCTTCTCGAGTGTAAAAACACCCCTTGGCCAGTCAATGTCCGTTTAACGGATATTCTTGGGTCAATTTGGCCTCCTAAGCCCGATGACGGACATGCATGTCCGTTTAACGGACATTCATGGGACAAATTGTGTTTTTGGACCATTTTAGAGGCATAATCTCGTTTTGTGGTCTTCATGAAAGTTTTAGTTCTAGATGTCTTCTTTCTAATGGTTCAAAAATGAACTCAATCAGACATCTGAATTGAAAGATATGACAATCGCGCCAAGATAGGTTCAAATAGATTTAGGGTATGAACATGGTCTATTCTTTTGGGCATAACTTCCTCATCCTACCTCCAATTTAGGTGATTCTTAGACCAATAGATTCCTAAGACATGTATCTTTCGCCCAATAAATATTTGTATCATTTGGAGTTGATTTGAGAAAGCTTGCATTACAGTAAGTGAGAGGTCGATTAGAAGAGCATGTTTGGGGTATGAGCACACTTAGGCTTTTTAAGCATATCTTGAGTTGTAGAACTCTGATTGAGGTAATTCTTGTTTCAAAACAAACTAGAGACTTAAAGTTACAATTTCTTTGAAGAAGTAAACTTATGATTTTGGTGATTGATTAGTGTGCGCTCACCACCATTGTGGAATGA
>JANKYE010079044.1:0-17528 GCA_032467995.1 Erythroxylum dillonii
GATTAAAGCTTCAAATCTTCAAGAAAATGGCAAACCCTAGATTTCTCTTCTCTTTTCTCCTAACCCACGACCACTCTCTCTTCTTCTCCCTCTTTCTATTTCTTTTTCCTTTCTTTTATCTAATTAAGCATGCCAAAAGACCCTAAGGCCCTTCCACTTAAGCCTAAAAATCCTAAACTTAAATGGTCTTCCCATAATGCCCTTATACATTTTACAACATTTACACTTTAATTCAATCAATTCAAACAATAATTTCTCCTAACCTTTAACATGCTAATTTTTCCAAAATAAATATTCAAACAAAACCTCAAAATAATTTAAAATCATGCCAAAAAAATAAATAACAGATTTAGGGTCCAATACTAAGTAGGAGTCATAGTCATAGTAGATCAAAATCTAGGAGTAAGAAGAATTTCAAGTGCTACAATTGTGGCAAGAAAGGGTACCCAAAGAAGGATTGTTGGAATCTAAATAAGAAAGACTCTATTCCTCAAAGAAATGTGACAAATACTTTAGATGATGGAGTTGCAATGGTTTGTGAAGTGGCAACGACTATTAGAGGTAAGAGAAGACTTGCTGATGTATGTCTTCTCAATTCAATAGCTATTTTTCATATGACCTCTCGAAGAGAATGGTTCCATCATTATGAATTTATCTCTGAGGAATCTGTGTACAGCTATAATGATCAAGCTCTGAAGATCGTTGGTATCGGCACCATCAAGTTAAAGATATATGATGGGACAACTCATACTATTGAAAAAGTATGACATATGGAGGGCCTGAAGAAGAATTTGTTGTTTGTAGGACATCTAGATGATCTCAGTCTCAAAATAAGATCATGAAAGTGATTAAAGGAGCGATGGTATTAATGAATGAAGAGAAGATTCTTGAAAATTTGTACATGCTGAAGGGAGTAACTTTGTAAGAACAAGAGTCATTCGTTGCAGTGACTAGTCCAGATGACAAATATGCAATGACATGGCATAAAAAACTTGGACATATGTTAGAACACAGAATGAAGATACTTTAATAGAAGAATCTACTTCCAAGACTCATAAAGGTATCACTACCCTTCTGTGAGCATTGCATTATGAGTAAGTAACATCGATTGAAGCTCAACACATCAAATATCAAAAGCAAAGAAATTCTAGAATTGATTCACTCTGATGTATGGCAAGTGTCAGTTACGTCCCTAAGTGTTGGAGTTATGTAAATATAGTGCCCTAGAAAGCAAGTGTATTTACATGTAACTTAATCTTCTTCAGTAACAGTTTTGTAACGAAAATATTTATTAGTAATAAAACAAAATAGTTTGGTTTTAATGAGCATTATATATCTAGTCATAAGGAACCAAGATTATTTTGTAAATAATATACAAATAAATAGTGTTGCGCCTCGTTTTTGAAGCCCAACAATCGTTCCGGAGTGCGTGAGACGTGAGCGTATTTCCTATAAGGTTATTTCCATGGAATCTCTTTAGCACTCATCGTTTCATCCTCATTCTCATAACATCCTAAACCACAAGGAGCGAGCCCACACCAGTCCGCCACCCAAATCACCACTTGGCTTTTTCAAAAAAATTATAACTCCTCAATCGGAGCTCTATAGCTTAAAATATACTTAAAAACCCAAAGTATATTCATAATCTAGTTATGTTCTTCCAATCAATACCTCATTTTCTTTCCATCAATATTTTTCAATTCAAACACAAAAAGCTATCAATTTTTTTGGGAAGGTAGGACAATGTGTTAGAAATCTATCACTTCAAGAATCACTTCATTTGGAGGTCGGATGATGAAGTTATGGCCAAAAGAATCCAACATGTTTATGTCCTTAATCATTTTGTACCTTTCTTGGTGCAATTGTTATAAATATCACTACAGATGTTGGATTGATGTCATTTCTGGACGGTTTGAAAGATGACTTCTAGATCCACAACCTTCATGAAGATTCCAAAGTGAAATTCTATCATTTGGATAAAGCACGGATCGTGTTAATGTACACGGTCAGACCATGTGACTTTCTAGTCTGACAATTTTTCAACATCTGGAGTTACATGGCTTGTGTGAATTCACATGGGCAGATCGTGTAACCTTCAGGACAAATAAAAATTTTCACCCTTCAAAATCCTTCCAATAGATCCTAAATCTATTCTAACATCCCTTTTTCTCATAATCTTCCCAAATTCAACTCTTTCTAGTGCGATAACACTTCACTTACTCTAGTTGTTCAGTATATATATCCAATGCAACATCACCTACTCAAACAATCATATCTCTCATCTCCGATATCCAAAAATTGTATAATTTATATCGTTGGAAAGCTAGAAAGACAAGCAATAACTTCCATGAGACAACTTTGTCTAATTCTATCTAAATTAATCTAGTTTTCCCCTGAAATTTAAAACACACATTTTACCCTCATGAAAAATTTGAAATTTATCCCAACTTCACTTCCTCTATTACAACATCATTCATAACAATTCAATGACTAATTAGAATTCATCAAACTCTCAACCTTAATTCATTTGATTCTTCATATTCAACAACATCTCATGATTCTTAACATTCCTATTCTAAAACAAACAACAATTCATAAGCTCAATGAAAAGAATATGCACATACACATTCCATTTCCACAATTATCATACTCAACCTTTAAAATAACATATTCATAAACAAAAGGAAATCCTCAATTTCACATTCTTATTACTAAGAAAATTAAATATTTGATCAAGCTTCATTTACATGTCAATATACATATCACAAACTTAAAACAAATGCAAATGGATGCTCAATGTTTGGCATACTTAATAAGCTATACAAAAGTGTTCAAACTAGCTTCGTACAAAAGCTAACTATGTCGAAGTTTATCCAATTGCCTCGCAAGAATCACTAATCTTCTCGTTCTGCACCTGAGGAGGGAAAAATAATGGGTTGATCTACACAACTCAGTGGCTAATATATTTATAGCCATTGGTGAAGTGCCACACAATCAAACATATATGCTTCTATTCATACAAGCATACTTATCTTATCTTGATCCAACAATGTGAGTTCAACATTCATAACTCATAAATCAATACTTCATCATAAAAACATATTTGATGTAATTTATCGTGAAAGCGTAAGACACAAATTGCATCATGCTTAACATATCAAAATGCAAATGAACAAACAAATGGCTCGAGGGTTTCGTGGAACAAAATAGAGAAACCGAAGTTTACTCTGTGAACGAAACAAGTCCACTTTTCGGATCTTGTGGGTCACAAGAGGGCATCTGGGAGAAGGCTTTATATCGAAGTGCACGTGACTATGAAACAGTTCCTCTCTCGCCCAAACACAATCAAATCTCATGCTAAATTCAATCATTCACAATCTCATATTCTCATGTTTTTTTCTTTATACAAAATGCCATGACCCAATTCAATGGCTTAATATGATCATACATACAATTCAATTGCTTTATCACAATGTCATACATCATAGTGCAATTTCCACATCACAACATTTCAGGCAAGTTATTTTAGCACACAATACACACACAAGGCATTTTGCCCATTACACAATAACTATAAATAAATTACCCACCTTATTTTGCTTGAAAATCCAAACTCAATTGTACCCTTCCTCTTGCTCTTGAATAGAGTTTTCTTGATCTCCTAATATAACCAAAATTCTCCCATTCAATTTCAATTCGAATGGAAATCTCCCAAATTCCATAATCCTAACAAAATGCAATTAACACAAATCAAGCTCAATTTAACCTACCCATAGTCCATCTAGTTTAGAAAATCCAAAACCTAGCTTAGAAAACCAAAAATCAAATGGGTTCTCTCAAATCTTCTTCTTTTAACACAAACGCTTCGCTCTCTACACAAAACCCCTTTCTCTCTCTAACTCCTTCTCTAACAAAGCAAGAAGAAAAGATAAACTTACCTTGTCAAGCTTGATTTCTCCTTCTTTCTTCTTCCTTCCAAGCTTCTCTTAACCCCTCTCACGAGCTCTCTCTCTTCTCCTCTCTTCTTCCAAGTTTTTTTTCTTTCTTTTGGCCTCTCACGACTTCTCTTTTCTCTCCACGTTTTTTGCATTCTTCTTTCTTACTTCAAGACAACATTTTAGTTGTCTTTCCCATTTTGCCCCTTATTTAAGTAGTCTTTCCATATTTACCCTTCTTATGTCTATTAAAACTAACATTTTATGCTTCTAACTCCTTAACTAATAATCATGAAAAAATTGAAGCAATTTGATAATACTTCCTTCTAGAAAAATGTTATTTATTGTCTTAATTTTCTAATGACACCAAAATCATTCAGTTTGGTTTGGAAATCTGAAAGTTGTACCTTAAACATTTCTGAATTGTTCTTATACTAAAACAATATTTTGTGCTCAACTTCCATCCCAAAATTGAAATTCTTAGAGACTGAATTAGAACTCAATCTCATAAGATAATCTGTAGCTCTATTTCTCTAGTTTAATCCAAGTCAAGAATCACCTCCTTCGGATAACTAAGGAAAAATTTATGGCTAAAGCACTGAAGCATACTCAGTGAACATGTTTCAACTACATTTCCTAGCTTTTAACTTCCAACATTTCACATATAATAGTACTAACTTCCAAGAAAAGTTTGGAGTCCAACAATTCTCCCCCTTAAAGAATTTCTTCCTCAAAATTCTTACTTGAGTGATTAATCAGATGGAGGTAATGCTATCTTATGTTTTCCTCATTCTCCTAAGTAACTTATTCACTTAAATGATTTCTTTGAAATGATCATAGTCAATAGACTCACTCAATCTTTCAATCACTTATTTAGTCATTCACTTTCTTAACCAAATCCTCAATAATACCAAGATCATATCATATCAATATTTCTTAGCATACTCACATATAACACATTATGAATCTCCAAATAGAAATCTCATATGTACTCAATCACATTATTCACCAATGTAACCACATTATAAAAAATGTACTTATAATAACTGGTCGACTTAGCCTCGAGGACTTCTACATATATCGCTATCATTCGTTTCATTTTTATTTCCATACATACATTTTTAATCAATTTAGAATTATAGACGGATAGCCCTCTTGAAATTCTGATCTCAATTCACTAGCACCATCTTATTCCAGATCATAAATTCTGAGTTCAGTTTGTTAATTTCACTTTGCTTGTACACTATAAATCTTGTCATTTCTACCCTTGTCTCTTTCTTTTTTCAGTCAATTAATGAAAATAATTTCACATCCATATTAATTCAAGTATATATCGTCAACAAAATTTCATTACCAAATTCGCTGACATATCCATAACTATCCTTATCTTACACTCTGACAAAATACCATTCTTCTCATTGTTTCTAATAGTCCAAACTCTTAACGAAATTTCATATATGTGACTCAAGTAGTTGCAGTTACTAGGATTCTATACTCATCAGTATCCTTATTTAATGGTGAGGAATCAGGTGCAGCAGATCCTTGAAAAACTCCTCATGTTCTTTTACGAGGTGACATTTTACTCCTTCAATAAGACATTGTCTTTTTAGCTTACTTTCATTTTAAATCTTATTTCCTACATGTATGCATGATATGCTTGTCACTTAATGCAATCAATCAATTCACAATGCAAACTGCATTCTAAGCCTAGGAACCCAAAAGCCTAAGCTTTGATACCACAGGATGTTACACCCCATTTTCTAAGCCCAACAATCATTCCGGAGTCATAAAGCATGAGACGTGAGCGTATTTCCTATAGGGTTATTTCCATGGAATCTCTTTAGTCCTCGCTGTTTCATCCTCATTCTCATAACATCCTAAACAACAAGGAGCGAGCCCACACTAGTCAGACACCTAAATCACCACTTGAATTTTTTAGAAAAATTATAGCTCCTCATTCGAAGCTCTATAGCTCAAGATATGTTTAAAAACCCAAAGTATATTCATAATTTAGTTATGCTCTTCCAACCGATCCCTCATTTTCTTTCCAATTCAAACACCATAATCTATCAACGTTTTTTTGGGAAGATAGGACAATGCGTTAGAAATCTATCGCTTCAAGAATCACTTCATTTGGAGGTTGGATGATGAACTTATGGACAAAAGAATCCAACATGTTTATGTCCTTAATCATTTTGTACCTGCCTTGGTGCAATTGCTATAGCTATCACTACAGATGTAGAATTGATGATATTTTTGGACGGTTTGAAAGAGGACTTCTAGATCTACAACTTTCGTGAAGACTCCAAAGTGAAATTTTGTAATTTGGACAAAGCACGGATCGTGTGAATATACACGGTCAGACCATGTGACATTCTGGTCTGGCAGTTTTTCAGCGTCTAGAGTTACACGGCCTATGTTAATTCACACGAGCAGACCGTGTAACCTTTGCGTGAAACAAAAATTTTCACCCTCCAAGACCCCTCCAATGGATCCTAAATCTATTCTAACATCCCCCTTTCTCATAATCTTCCCAAATTCAACTCTTTCTAGTGCGATAACACTTCACTTACTCTAGTTGTTCGGTATACATATCCTATGCAACATCACCTACTCAAACAATCATATCTCTCATGTCCGATATCCAAATATTGTATACTTTATATCGTTGGAAAGTTAGAAAGACAAGCTACAACTTCATGAAGAAAACTTTGTCTAATTCTATCTATATTAATCCAGTTTTCCCCCGCAAGTCAGAACACACATTTTACCCTCATGAAAAACTTGAAATTTATCCTAACTTCACTTCCTCTATTACAACATCGTTCATAACAATTCAATGACTAATTGGAATTAATCAAACTCTCAACCTCAATTCATTTGACTCTTCATTTTCATTTTCAACAAAATCTCATTATTCTTGACATTCCTATTATAAAACAAACAACAATTCGCAATCTCAACGAAAAAGAATATGCACATACACATTCCATTTCCACAATTGTCATACTCAACCTTTGAAATAACATATTCATATATAAAAGGAAATCCTCAATTTCACATTCTTATTACTAAGCAAAATACATATTTAAACAAGATTCATTTACATATCAATATACAGGTCACAAACTTAAAACAAATGCAAATGGATGCTCAATGTTTGGAATGTTTAATAAGCTATACAAAAGTGTTCAAACTAGCTTCGTACAAAAGCTAACTATCTCGGAGTTTGTCCAATTTCCTTGCAAGGATCGCTAATCTTCTCGTTCTACACCTGAGAAGGGAAAAATGATGAGTTGAGCTACATAACTCAGTGGCTAAAATATTTATAGCCATTGGCAAACAACGACACAATCAAACATATATTCATCTATTCGTATAAGCATACTCATCTTATCTTGATCCAATACTGTGAGTTCAACATTCATAACTCATAAATCAATACTTCATCACAAAACCATATTTGATGTAATTTATCATCGAAGCGTAAGACACAAATTGCATCATGCTTAATATATCAAAATGCAAATGCACAAACAAATGGCTCGAGGTTTCTGTGGAACAGAACAGAGAAACCGAATTTTACTCCGTGAACGAAACGAGTCCACATTTTGGATCTCGTGGGCCACAAGAGGGCAGCGGGAGAAGGCTTTATGTCAACGTGCATGTGACTACGAAATGGTTCCTCTCTCGCCCAAACACAATCAAATCTCATGCTCAATTCAATCATTCACAATCTCATATTCTCATGTTTTTTTCTTTATACTAATTGCCATGACTCAATTCAATGGCATAACATGATCATACATACAATTCAATTGTTTTATCACAATGTCATACATCATAATGCAATTTCCACATCATAACATTCCAAGCAAGTCATTTTAGCACACAATACACACACAAGGCATTTTTTCCATTACACAATAACTATAAATAAATTACCCACCATATTTTGCTTGAAAATCCAAACTCAATTGTACCCTTCCTCTTGCTGTTGAATAGGGTTTTCTTGATCTCTTAATATAAACAAAATTCTCCCATTCAATTTTAATTCGAATGGAAATCCCCCAAATTCCATAATCATAACAAAATGAAATTAACACAAATCAAGCTAAACTTAACCTACCCATAGTCCATATAGGTTAGAAAATCCAAAATCTAGCATAGAAACCCAAAAATCAAATGGGTTCTCTCAAATCCTCTTCTTTTAACACAAACCCTTCACTCTCTACACAAAACCCCTTTCTCTCTCTAACTCCTTCTCTAACAAAGCAAGAAGAAAAGATAAACTTACCTTGTCAAGCTTGATTTCTCCTTCTTTCTTTTTCCTTCCAAGCTTCTCTTGCCCCCTCTCATGAACTCTCTCTCTTCTCCTCTCTTCTTCCAAGTTTTTTCTCCTTTTTTTTTGGCCTCTCACGACTTCTCTCTTCTCTCCGCGCTTGTTGCCTTCTTCTTTCTTATTTCAAGACAACATTTTAGTTGTCTTTCCCATTTTGCCTCTCATTTAAGTAGTCTTTCCATATTTACCCTTCTTATGTCTATTAAAACTAACATCTTATGCTTTTAACTCCTTAACTAATAATCATGGAAAATTTGAAGGAATTTGATAATACTTCTTTCTAGAAAAATGTTCCTCATTGTCTTAGTTTTCTAATGACACCAAAATCATTCATTTTGGTTTGGTAATCTGAAATTTATACCTTAAACATTTCCAAACTATTCTTATACTGAAACAATATTCTATGCTCAACTTCCATCTCGAAATTGAAATTTTTAGAGACTGAATTAGAACTCAATCTCGTCAGATAATTTGTAGCCCAATTTCTCTAGTTTAATCCAAATTAAGAATCACCTCCTTTGGATAACTAGGGAAAAAGTTATGGCTAAAGCACTGAAGCATACTCAGTAAACATGTTTCAGCTACATTTCCCAGCTTTTAACTTCCAACATTTCACATATAATAGTTCTAACTTCCAAGAAAAGTTTGGGGGTCCAACATATAGAGATGTATGGAAAACATGTATATTATAAGAATCTAAAATAATGGATTTTCAGTTGAATAATCACGTTGGTCGCTTCATTATGGTTTAGACTGTAGTGTTGCAATTTATCTCCATGTAAGTAAAGGAGTTTACTTCAAGGGAATGATGAGTTTCATATCATGATAGTAGTCAACTATCAATAATGGAACTATTAAATGAATCTGGAATTAAGCATGCTTTCAAAAATAAAGTAGGCCATTACTTTAGTCTTAAAACATAAATTTTAGCGTTTGCTTATTGTGGACCACAATCTTGATGAGTGGTAAACTCATATATGTTTCATTATAATTGTTGATATGATTGGAATGGATTTTTGCAGAGTATTAATCCAATGTTTGCATGTTGAAATTATTAATTGAAACATGTATAAGGGAACTTTCATCCAAATAAAGTGTTTATAGTGATATCATCACTTCTAGATGTTTTATGGAGATTGGTGGACTAGCTACCCATCAAGTCTTAACACCAAGATGAGATCTTGTGTATTAATCACAATAAAGAGTAAATCGGGAGATCTAGAAGGAAAAACCAATATAAGGGCAAAACGATAATTTGACCCTTTGTTGTGCGGATGGCTATTATAAGGTTTATAATAAGGTTTGCAATTGGACATATTATTTGAAATATGTGTTCTCATAATATTTAGTAATTCAAGAGTTCAACTAATTGTTTTTAGTGGAATGACATTTAGTTAATAAGCTAGAATTAATTCTAATGGGATTAAATTAATTTTGGGCTTATTGGAGCTTGAATTATGTAAGTCCAATAAGATTCCCCACTTGGCTTCAAGGAAGGTTATCAAGCAAAGTAAAAAAGATAAATGGAGGTTTTTAAAGCCCTTGATTGAATTTTAGGGTTGCTCTAACAAATGGTTAATTAGAAGCCCAAATGAACATTTAGAAATGGGTTATACTTTGTTTTAATTTAAATAATTAGATTAATTATATTAAAGCAAAATTCTTAAAGAAATGAAAGGGAATTTCAGTTTTTAATGACTAAATGTACAACTGCACATTTAGCATTGAATTGCTAAATAAAGATGGTATTTATCATGCATTATTATCATTAAATGGTGTAATGATCTTACCATTAAATGGTTTACTGGTTGTCTTTTAATGATGAAATGTAATGTAACCTTTTTAGGTTAATTTGATTAAAGATGAAAGAGGTGTATTTGATGGATGATCTTCCTTCTTTCATCACTAAAAAACCGAAATTGACATGTCATTTTAGGTTATTGGTCTTTTAATATAGCCATTTTAAAACAAATGAGAAGAGTCTCATTTAATGGCTTCTTTATGTTTAATTAAAGCAAGGTGTGATGCATTGGATGTTTTTCTCTTCTTTATTTTCATGTGTAACCAAAATTGACAAGGTAAGAGAGAGGTGTTCTTGTATATTTTGACTCTCTCTCCTTTCTTGCATTAGTGTGCTGAAATTTGCATGAGAAGTGTCTCATTTTTGTCTCCTTTCTTTTAAAAAAAATCTCCTCCAAAGTTTTCTTCTCCTTTCCCACCAAAGGATCTTATTAACCAAGTTGTCCAAGAAGAACAAGTGGTAGATTGGATTGGGAGAGGATACAATATCGAGAAAAGGAAACAATAACAAGAAGATGAGGATACATCACGTAGGAGAGGATATATTACCAAGGATAGGATAGCATAGCGAGGAGTTAAAGTTGTAGCGAAGGAGTCGGTAATATAATTTCGACCACCTTGTTCTTACGTTTATTATCATTATACCGTATCATGTATGGTGGCATGTTGATTTGGTTATCTTGCTTCCACTGTGTTATGATTTCTAAAATTTTTTTGAAATTTATTGTTTAACCAAATCTTACATGTTTTCTTTTCCGATCCAACAATTGGTAAGAGAGACATTTTTATTATGCATGATTTTGGTTCCTATATGTGATGCATTGGTTGGCAATTATTTTTTTCATGCTGCATGTTTTTATGTGATAGAAATATATATGGTGCATGTTTTACTGTTTTGGTTGTCCATAGAATTTATATTTACCATATAAGATTTCTTCATTTGGTTTGTAACAAGGAGAGTGGTCTATCATCACCATGTTTCCTCCTTGGCTTCATTTTTCTGTTTTCTTTGATTTTGTAATGTACAAATTGATATAATGATGAAGATGAAGTAGCCGTGGATTGAAGAAATGAAGAGGTAATAGTTTTGATGTATCCTTTTGTGCATTGACATAGTTTCAGTTTTGTGAAAACCAAAATACTGGATTTTTGTTACAATGAATTTTTATGTCAAAACAAGGGCTGGATTATTGTTTCAATGAATCAAATTTCGGTATTGATAAAAAAAAACATTGTGCTGGTTTTTGTTGTAATGGAACAAGTTTTGGTTTTAAAGAAAATAAGTGCTGGAATTTTTTGTTATGACAAAGATTCGGTTTTTATGAAAATCTAATGCTGGATTTTTATTTTTTTTCAAAGTGACAAAATTCGGTTTTACAAAATGCCATTACTTTTTTTTACCAAATGGGCCGGGTCATGTGAGCTAAGAGTTCTAAGCGAAAGATCCAATTCCAAGAAGAATATTTTGAGCCTAAAAGGCTTGTAATTACTTTTGTGTTCTAGGATGGACAATCAAAAGTGGCTTAATAGTTCATGTGATGAATGGATAAATGAATGCAAATAATATGTAATATCATGTGATTGCGTGTCATTTAGAAAATTGTAAACCCTAGGCCTTGCCATGCATTCATTATGTATGAGACATATAATGAAACAATATAGGATGGATAATAAATTGCATCTAGACAAGATGGTATTTATTAAAACTTAAAGCCCAAAAAGATTGGGTGGGAGAGGATGCTCATGTGAGAGTTCACGGTCTCTATGTGATGGCCCATTTGCATGTGGTGAAGTGTTACTCCCTACCGGAGGACATGAATCCTAGATCTTGCATGATTTGGGTCTCCCTAACGATAAGTCCATTCATTGGTAGCAAATGTGACCTCCCATTGAGGCATGGTTTGCAAGTACCTTTAATGAATGAATCAAATAGTTAAACACTCAACATATTTTATCAATAACCTGCCCATCGTAGCTCTGTTGGTAAAAGTATGGACCAAATTATGACGCTTCTCAAAAAGTTAGACGTGAAGATTCTTTGGTAGTTTTTTGATTAGGAGGGTCCCATTTTTCTTTTAATGGATAAGATGGTCTACTGTTACTTTTGTTATCTATAATGGATTAAGTAACGGTAGACCATCTTATCCATTAAAAGAAAAAATGAGACCCTCCTAATAAAAAAACTACCAAGCATCTTCACGTCCAACTTTTTGAAAAGCGTCATAATTTGGTCCATACTTTTACCAACAAAGCTACGGTGGGCAGGTTATTGATAAAATATGTTGAGTGTTTAACTATTTGATTCATTCATTAAAGGTACTTGCAAACCATGCCTCAGTGGGAGGTCACATTTGCTACCAATGAATGGACTTATCCTTAAGGAGACCCAAATCATGCAAGATCTAGGATTCATGCCCTCCGGTAGGGAGTAACACTACCGTTATTTTTCTTATCTATAATAGACTAAGTATGCTCATGTTTTAATAATTTATATTTTCAAACATACTTAACCATAAAATAAATCCACTCACTTTGCTCTTGACAAATAACAAATTGGAAAACAGATAGAATTTTAATGAATGGAGACGTAATCTTGACATTATTCTTCAATATGAACGTATTTCATGGTTATTAATTGAAAATGAGCCTACACCTCCGGGTCGAGATTCAAATCCTGAGCTAGTCCAACAACATGCGCATTGGCATAATGTTGACAAAACTACTAAGTATTATATTCTAGCTTTTGTCGGTGGCATGTTGCAAAAGCAAATTGCTTGTATGAAAACTACTAGTGCAATGGTCCATCACCTATATGAGATGTTTGGTGTGAGGACCAGGTGTGCAAGAGTGAAAGCTATCCAAACCTTTCATAATCTTAGACAAAAACATAGTGAATCGGTGTAGGATTACATGCTTAAGGTAATCTCTGCGGTTACTGAGGCTGAGATGCTTAGGATGGATATGGATGCAGATACGTAGATGATTATGATCATCAATAGCTTAAACTCTTCTTTTCAGTATTTTAAGTTGGACTATGAGCTCAACAGCAAGGATTACACGTTAAGTGAGTTGATGAATACCCTCTAGAGTACGGAGGAGATATTGAATATCAAGGCTTCATGGGCTAGAAGCTAATGTAGCATCTTGTTCTAAACCTAAGGGTAAGGGCAAACAAAAGAAGAAAGGTCCAATGAAAAAGAAAGCCAAAATAGGGGTTAAGGCCCAACCCATGAAAAAGAAGGCCAAAGAGAACACTATGCGAAAGTGTTTCCACTGTGATGAGATGGGCCACTGGAAAAGAAACTGTCCAGTTTACCTTAAGTCCCTCAAAAGCAAACAAGGTATGGGCTTCCTAACTTTTTAGGAACTAGAAATGTGGCAGATTTATCTAATTCTTGGATATTAGATTCAGGAGACACTAACCATGTTTGTAATTCTTTGCAGGGGTTCAAGCAAAGGAAAAGACTACCTAAAGGCTGGTTTCAAGTCAAGATAACAAATGGATCCTATGTTTTAACACAATCAGTGGGAGTAGTTATCTTGGACTTTCTTAGTTGTTATAGGTTATATTTAGAGAATGTTATTACATGCCAATGATTGTAAAGAACATGATTTCTATTTTTTCTAATAAAATCTTGTTTTTCCTTATATTTTGAAAATGTTGTTTCAATATTAAGAATAAGGATTTTATTTATGATGCGATAATGAAACAAGGACTGTTCTTTATAGAACCTATGATAGGTTCATTAGACACCACAGAATTGATAAAGCCGAGACAATCCAATGTCTCTAGCATTAATTCAAAATATCTATGACATTTAAGAATGGGTCATATCAATCAGAAAAGACTTGACAGATTAGTGAAGGATGAGATCCTTACGGGCTTGGATAATGATCCATTACCCACCTATGAATCTTGTATTGAAGGAAAAATGACCAAGGCCTCATTTCCTTATAAAGGAAATAGATTTGAATCCACATTGGACCTTGTACATACTGATCTGTATGGGCCCATGAATGTACAAGCTAGAGGAGGTTATGAATATTTCATAACCTTTATAGATGATTACTCTAGACATGACTATTTGTATTTGATGCATAAAAAGAGTGAATCCTTTGAAAAGTTCAAAGAATTCAAAGTAAAGCTGAGAAGTAGCTAGGCAAGCCATTAAAACAACTTCGATGGGATCGAGGTGGTGAGTACTTATCTGGAGAGTTCCAACAATATTTAATTGACAATGGAATAGTTTCCAATTTGTCATCTCCTCGAACACCTTAACAGAATGGTGTAGCTGAGAGGAGAAATAAGACTTTATTGGAAATGGTTAGATCTATGATGTCCTACGCTAGCCTTTTAAAATCATTCCGGGGATATGCCATACAAACGGAAACATATCTTCTTAACTTAGCTCCATCAAAATTGGTGCCTAAAACACCTAGGGAGTTGTAGACTAATCGAGTGCCTTCATTGCGGCACTTGAGGACTTGGGGCTGCCCAATCCATGTTCTAAGGCCTGAATCCACAAAGATGGAATCAAGGTCAGAAGTATGTTTGTTTGTAGAATATCCTACGGGAACTTGAGGGTATTATTTTTTACAGTCCTCAGGATAGGAATGTTGGACCCTAAACTTTTCATAGAAGATTATAACTATTGAATAAGAAATTTTGGTGATTAGTTAAGAGTAAAGAACAAATAAATGAAAGTTTTGAACTAAGAAATGTGGATAGATTCATGATTTGCTATGGTGTTTTTGGTGAATAAGAGATTTTGAAATGGGAAGAATTAAGATGAAAGTTAGAAGTGGAATGAAAGCAAAAATGAAGTTAAATATTTGTAGTAAGTTGATGAAGGATATGTACTTATGTATATGTTATGTTATGCGTGTTCATGATTAATCATGGATTATAATTTCTTTACGGAGGACATTGATTTGAAATAAAGTTTAGAATGAAGGGTAAATGAAGTTGTAAAGATGATCTTGATATAAGTTATGTTAAGGAAAGATTTTGAAACAAATTGGTAGTTGATCTGGAAAATATTCACTGGGTATGCTTCAGTCTTGTAGCCACAAATTTTTCTCTAGTTATCCAAACGAGATAATTCTTAATTTGGATTAAAATAGAAACATATGGCTACATTTCTTATAAAGACATCGAACTTTAGTTCTGTCTCTAAGATTCTCAAAATTTCATGAAGCTAAGATTTGAGTGCAGTACATTGGTGTATGAATGGAAAATTCGTCTTTGAACATGAGGGGCAAATTATGGATTATCTAGATAGATTTTGGCAAAGTTTCCTCTTTAGAGTTGTATATCTTTCTTTTATCTTTCCAATGGTATATAGTATGAAAATTTTCGACACCTAAGCTGAAAGTTATGATCTTTATAAGTGGAGACGTTTTGGAGAGTAAAGTAAGACGAAGCAAAAGTAAGATGAAGCCAAGTAAGATGAAGCAAAGTAAGACGAAGCAAAAGTAAGACGAAGCAAAGTAAGACAAAACAAAGTAAGATGAAGCAAAGTAAGACAAAGCAAAAGTAAGACGATGAAAAAGTAAGACGAAGCAAAGTAAGACGAAACAAAAGTAAGACGATTCAAAGTAAGAGGATAAACAAATAAGAAGGAAGAAAACATAGAAAATAGAATTTTTCTTTGAGGTCTTCAAGAACGTTCTAGCTCTTGAAGTCCTCTTTCAAACCATCAAAAGAACACCTTAATCAGAAATTTATAGAGAAAGTTATGGCTGTTTCCCCGAAACAGGTTTAGTATGATTGAGGACAAAAACATATTGGATTCTTTTGGTCATAACTTCTTCTCTAGACACCCAAATTGTTGGGACCCGATCTCGGGACCGGACCCCAACCAGATAAGAACGGAAAATTTCGAAAAGATCAGAACAAAAGAACATACGAAGTCACGAATCAGAAAATCGGATAACAAAAATGTGGAAACACATGAAAGCGGAAACGTCGAATCAAAACGAATGGATCTTGAAGATTGGATAACCAAAGCGGAACGGATTTCGAAGCGAAGCGAATCGTTACAGAAATTGAAATTAAAGCAAACAAAGTGTTCAATCGAACTGAATCAAATTTCTGACATTCGTAGCGTATCTCTTCGAAAACTAAAATCGCGTTGAAAAATCTAAGACTAAAATTATCCCGATATCGGTATAGTTCATTCAAATCCGGTATATATATATATATATATATATATATATTCTCATAATATTCTTTTATCTTGATTTAACCTTATTCAAAAAAAACAATCCATAATATTTCCCTTTCGGAAATTCATTTTCATGCACATTTCAATTCATAAAATTTTTCTTAAACAAACATACCTATCCCAAAAATTTCATCTTTTAACCAAAGTCTTATTCTAATTTTCCTTTACCATATAAACAAGCCATACACAATTTAACAAAATTTCGGCAGCATAACGGCTGCATTTTCAGAATCCCAAAAATCTGCAAATGCTTAAACGCACTTTGAATATCCCAAAACCAAACTCCAACTCATCAGACCTCCCGTCCGGAAATCCAAACACAAACAATGCAATTCTATGCCTAACACTTCAATACTTCTCATTCATAATCATATGCAAGTCCCATTATTCAATCTAATTCGTAACCATAAGTAATATATATACAAAACCATAAGCCACATTTATATTCAACTCCATTCATATTCCTTGATCATACACCAATTTATGTCTCAAATCAATACACAATCCCATAATCATACACAAACTCAAATCCATACATAAATTCAAAAATTTCTTTACATCATGAATTAAATGCTTACATCTAATACAAGGAAACTCAAACAAATGAAATCGAACAAGAGTCTTGACTTCCTTTCATCCGATCTCCTGCTCGAAACCAAGAGATCAGGGTGAAAGGGGGGTGAGCTGATAGCTCGTGGATAACATATTTATCAATTGAAAAATAAGCAAAAATCATTTCTCAAACCAATTGCCATTTAGCAAATTTTTCAAAAAAAAGAACTTATTTCTTAAAACTTTCCACATTTTCAAATCATTTATACTTAATTTCCAAAAAAAATTCGATTTCAAAACTCAAATTTTCATTCCTCAAAATTCTCAATTTTTTTTATACAAATCATGCACAATTTCCAAAACATGATTGCTTCACATAATAAATGCATCACAATTTAAACAAATCAAAAATCACATAACACTTCAGAATGGTTTGGTTTCGGTACAAACGAAACGTACTGCACATTCCGGCATAGCGGTCCTGGGCAGCCGTGAATTTAAGGGAGTTCGAAATCGGAGCTCCAGTGCCACTTGCGGGCAGGTGGGAGAAGCCTTTAAAAATGAGACTAGTGCACTGACTCTACTTATGGCACCTAACCAAACCCACATAACACATATCAACTTGAAAAATCGGATTGCCCGAAGGCACATTTCGAAAATTCAATTTTTATG
>JANKYE010081604.1:0-17430 GCA_032467995.1 Erythroxylum dillonii
AGCGGAACCGCTTGGCGTTGCATATTAGAACTCATTAAAGCCCGATTCGCATCATTATGCTCGATAAAAGGAATGAGGGAAGCTCCAATAGAAAAATATTGGAAGGGAAAAATACTTCGAAGATGAACCTGTTCCCATGCAATAGTAAGGAATTCTTGACGGTATCGAGTTTGAACAACTTGTTCCTCCTGAATACCCCGATTAAGCGCCAAAGAATTTCCCGCTGCTACCATATAGTATTCATCTCTATTTGGTGATAAATAAAGCAGCCGTACTTTTTTTAATTCCTCAGATATTTCATAAAATGGGCTTTCTAAAGCCCCCCAATGACCAAGCTTGGCATGAATTGCTAAGGATCCAATAAGTCCAACATTGATTCCCTCAGACGTGTCAATTGGGCAAATGCGTCCATAGTGACTAGGATGGATATCTCGTATCCGAAAATTAGCAGTTCGCCCTGTCACTCCTCCAGGTCCCAAATAACTTGATTTTCTCCCATGAACTATTTGTGTCAATGGATTCGTGCGATCTAAAACTTGAGATAATGGGTGTAATCCGAAAAAAGATTCATAAGTGGTTGTTAAGGGAGTTGAAGTTACCAAATTTTGAGGGGTCGGTATCAATTTATGCCTAATTGCTCCACATATAGTTCCTCTAACCACATTTTCTAAACGAATCAGAGCCAGCCCAAATTGATCTTGTAATAGCTCCGCTACAGAACGAATACGTTTATTTTTTAAATGATTCATATCGTCAAGTGTACCCATTCCAAATTTCATTCCAATCAACTGCTCCGCAGTTGCCAATATATCTCGTGGTAACAAAAAAGTATTGGTATGAGGTATATCAAGATTTAGTCTCCGGTTCATATTTAGTCGACCAATCTTTCCTAATTCACATTTTTGTTGAAAGAATTTATTTTGTAATTCCTTACATAAGAATTCAGAAAATACTGGATCCCCGCCTACACAAGTAAATTGTTGATAAAACTCTACATCTAATCATACTGTCATTAATGAGTTTTGGGAGAATTTATACAGGGAAATAGAAGATAAAAGAAGAGAGAAAGAAGATACAGCAAGGTATAATAAACAGGTTATGATATTATTGAATGAGTACAAGAGGGATAAAGAGATCATTAATAATACTATTGACATATCGGATAAAGAATTACTTGAGTTACAGAAGAGGATTGAAGATATAACTAGTAAATTCGATGAATATAGTATATTTAATGAGACTCCAAACTTAATCAAACTATTGATAGGAAAGGATCTTATAAGCGCTAAATCCTATTTATATAAATACCTACCTCAACATCTTTATAATAGTACTATAGATCAGTTCGGTCAATATACGCTGGAGGCTATCATTATATATGTCCTAGGGTTGTTGTACAACTGTATTCAAGAGTCCTCGGTTGTGAGGGTATCTACATTGTTGGACAAGTTAGATAGCACAGTTCGAACACAGGCTAATATAATCAAAAATAAAAACATGGTTAGTAGTACAGCAACAAGTAGTCGAGTTGATATCAAACAGAAAAAAGGTAAAAAATATGAAATAGGTAAAGGATTGCTCGAGTTCATGATTGAAAGAAAGTTGATCCATATTGAGACACTTTCAGCAGACGATAAGAAAGCAGTAGTTAAAGAGAAAGGAAAGGGTTATTTAGAATCCAATTTATTCGCTGTATGTGATTTTGACTTAAGTCTTATCCCGTTGAAACTCAATCTTCCAATGGTTTGCAAGCGGGAACACATATCGGAAAATAATTTTCTTTTTGACTTTGAGATAAGGAAGCCTTTTGTGTTATCGGATATGGTAGGCGGTTACTTAAGCGGTCCTACCTTAGATATATATAATAGTTTTAGTCTTAAATCATCCTTAGATATAAATAATAGGTTGAGTCTTATATCATCCCGTAACCTAAGCAATTTCTATATAGAATTAGAAGATGATAGGTATAAGGAAATGTGCAACATATTGAATGGGCTTCAGAAACAAGGATTTCAGATAAATAAAAAAATATTGGAGTTCATTAAGAATAATCGTGCTACTTTAGAAAAAGTAGGTCTTCTTATGCCTGGAATACTAGCACACATGAATCTGAAAGAAGCCTACGATCTTATGAGGAAATCTTATTACCTGAATAAGGATATAAAGAAAGTTTGTAGCCTTAGTGTTCTCTTAAAGGAATTAGCTAATAGGGTGCAGACAGCTAGGTATGAAGATTTCATAATCAGGCTAGCGTCCGCATACGAGGATTATGTCTTTTATCTGCCTGCCTTTATGGACTTCCGTGGTAGAATCTACCGCAGTGGTATCTTGCATTTTCATGAGCGTGATTTAGCTAGAAGTTTAATAGTCTTTGCCAACAATCATCAAGAAGGAAGCAACCAGTCGGCAAAGGACATAGTAGCCTCTTCAGCTGCCTTTAAGTATAAGAAATTCTATCTTTATGATGATGCTCTTAAATGGTATAAGGAAAACCAGAGTTTGATCAATGCTTCTGATGAGAGTTTAATAAGCTTCGCTAAGGGTGCTAGTAATCCATTTCAGTTCATAGCCAAGGTCCTGTGTAACGATAGAGTTCAAGAATATAATAGGATACCAATAACTCAAGATGCTGCTGCCAGTGCTTATCAGATCATGAGTTATTTATTGCTTAACGAAGAAATGGCTAGGAGAACGAATCTTATTCCCCACCCTGATGGGAAAATACAAGATTTATACATGTACTTGCTCCATGATTTTAAGGAATTTTTGCATCATCGAATAAATGATAAATTACAGATGGAAATCATTGAATCTAAGTTAGATAGAAAGCTCATCAAAAGTCTATTTGCCATTGATCTATGGGAAGACATTGATCAGCATGGAAAATGATATTAGGCTAAAATATGGTGAATTACTTAGTCGAAAGGATAGCTATAACCTCGCAAAACTTAGCAATGAATTTTGGATCCATAAATATACAGACATAGTTAATTTTATGAAGTTGATTACCATCATTAGTTGGTTTTGTTCAGTAATGGATAGAGCTGTTGTCTATAGTATACCATATTTAACTACAAAACAGGATTATATGTCTTTCGTAAAAGAAGAGATAATGGTTTATGAAAGGACTACCAAAAAGAGACGACGGGTTACTCTAAGTGTACCTACTATGAAGAGGGATAGGCGAAAGACTCAATCCTCATCATGCGCTAACTTTATTCATCAGAAGGATGCATACATAGCCATGAAAGTAGTAGAATCATTATTGAGTCAACGTGCACCTATATATACGGTACATGATAATTTTATAACTACTTCGCCTTACGTAAGAATAGTTCCTGATATATATACCAATGTATTTATTA
Source organism: Erythroxylum dillonii (assembly GCA_032467995.1). Taxonomy (NCBI): domain Eukaryota; kingdom Viridiplantae; phylum Streptophyta; class Magnoliopsida; order Malpighiales; family Erythroxylaceae; genus Erythroxylum; species Erythroxylum dillonii. Next base: position 3,366 of record JANKYE010081604.1, read on the forward strand.
ATATGGGACATCCAATAAAAATCATCAATGATTTTATTAGGAAAAATCTGATTGACCCATCATCACCCTTATACTATCACATGCTTGAATATCCTATACCATCTGATGATCTTACAGATCTCATGAATTCACTTTTACCAGAATCTCTAAGTAAAGAGAAAAAGATATGGGATAAAAAGGTATCAGAGTTTGTTAAGTATTACAACAACTATGTATATGCTGTGTGCAGTAATCAAAATTGGAATAAAATTTTTACACTTTTAGAGAACAGAAGTCATAATTACAGCGTACATTACTAATTAATACTAATGAATTACTGCCTTACGTAAGAAATGAAACGGACCTGCCTGTAGATATTCTACCTGGTAGGATATGATGTAGGATATGATATTCTAAGGGAGAGGGCCCTTTCCAACTTATTCATCAGGTTTTGGTTTATGATCCTTCTTACCATCCGTCTTAGCCTTCAACGCCTCCGCCTTAGCCTTCAACGCCTGAGCCTTCAACGCCTGAGCCTTGGTATTGTAGAGAGTAGGTTTGGTCTTTTGACCTTCCGTAGGGGACTGACTGACTTCTTCCTGTTTTGTACTTTTATCAGTAATAACTGGATTCTTAGCCTTTTCTTCATTTTTCCTCTCTAGTTCCAATATGTAAATAGTGGTTGCATCTTTACTCCCTAAGTCTATTACTTCTCTTGGTCGTGTGTCTATCCAGACATTATTTTCATCATAGACATTCTCTCTTTTCGTACTCTGTTGTAGTCCGAGGTTGATAAGCAATTCCTTTTTGACAATCTTGAGTTCTTTCCAATCTATTCTGAAGTTAGCTGAAGTTGAGATCTGCTCCATTAAAGATAGATCAGCTAATTGCCTTTGAAACCATTCTGATGTTACTAAATCTTTAGCAGGACCCTTGTGTTTAATAATATGTCTATCATCTTCTATGTCTAACATATAACTCTTAGGGGCTAAGAATATTCCTCTCTTGACTTGGCATTCGAGTTTAAACATACCCAATTCTTTGGAAGAAATGATATCGTCAGGAAGAGGACTTCCTAAAACTACAGAGTCAGTATCAGTGTAGTAACAGTCAGATCGGGAAATGTACGGGTACATATGAATCCGAGCACAAGCTGTTATAGCAGCTGACAATTGAACAGCCGACATCTTAGGAGCTTTCCATTCAGTGTCGTCAGTCATGCTATTATTATTGGTAATGTAATTGACAATATAGTAATGATCGGTAAGCTTCTCTGCTGATTGAAAATTATCCTTCTTCATCAATTCCTCATATTTCTTTTGATTGCAGATCTCTGTTACTGTACTTTCAGGATTTATACCAAATCTACCATAGAGAGAGTTCATTATAATTTTATATAAATATGTCATAGCTTCATCACCTGATTTCTTGGATTCTAGTCTGCTTTCATAGAGGTGTGAGACAAAGCCTTTGAAAGGACTGTCCTTCTTCTCAAACAAATAACCCCTAAGAGGAATTTATATGATAACCTAAATTACGTGCAAACTTCAACTCTTCGCTATAAACTCCAACGAATTTTCCTGTAGGAAAGACTAAAGTACCAGTTTTATCCTTATAAGGTAAGAATGGACGTGATATATTAGTAGGACATACTACATAGGCCTCAATAAATCCAAACAAGCTATCTAATTCGACGCTCTCCAAATTATTCTTCCAGACAGGTATACCACAAGGCATCGGATATTCTTTCATAATATAAGGATATAAAGAGTTCACATCATAATAGAAAAGATTCTCACCATAGGGCGCTTATAGACATCAGCATGACCGCCATAATAGCCACGCCTAATAAAGGTGTCTTGGTTCCTTGTAGGTAAATGAATATGAAAGGCCTCATCATCCAAATAATTCTGACGAAAGATTGTTAGGGAAAGCGATGACAATGTCATCACATTCTCGATATCAATATGATACTTTTCCCAATTAATCTCTTGGGCCTTCAACATCACACCACCTAAGAGAAGGATATCTTGTCGAAGATAGTTTATCAAATCCTCACTATGACCCTGAAGATTAGACACTTCCAATTCAGAATGTGGGATAGAACCTTTGGAACCTAATTCAGGACATAATGTCTTTCCCAATGCTTCAAGACTGCTAGGGAGCAATGTGCATGAATCTCTGAAACGTAATAAGAGCTTACCACCAATATAGACTTTCAACTCGTAAAGTTTATGATTCCTCATCAATGTTTGAATTCTATACGGATTACCACGATCAGCATAATACCTAAGAATGATAATTCCATCAAATCGGGCAAAATTATGGAAATAAACTGGAGGATTTTTATTTACATAGACTTCCAAATTAGATAGAAAATCAAATAACATTCTTTTACTCCTATCTTCAAAGTTAGGATTGAAAATGATTTTATTTTCACTGAAAAAGGTTTTGATCGAATATTCTGGTATGGAAGTAAGATCATCACCTGGATTCACCACTAAGTAACCAGCAGCATATGGTACATGAACACTATTGACTAGTATAGTCTCTATATCGGCTACAATGAAAGAACGACATTCAGTTCCCTTACCTTTGATTGCGTTTATTTTAGTGGGAATACGACTCTTTTTATACATCAGTGATTTAACATCCGGTAGTTCACAACTTCCAATTTCTGACTAGAGAGAGGACTTAGATGGGAGAGGAAGGGGGTGAAAGCAAGATCCGAAAGAAAAGGGCTCTGGTGAGAAAGCAATGAAATAGATTGTCCCTAAAGCGGAAGTTAAATAAAGAAAGAACGTCAAAAGATCATGTGCAAGAGCTGCCATCAAAATAAACTTTTGTCAATGTCTAAAAGTAAAAAACACTTTCTCACCCGAGTAGCAAATACTGAAGATATACCCATTCCAGCATCTCCACACACCATTGTTTCCTTTTTCATCGACGATCGGCCTAGCCCTGACTTTGTATTCCGCCATCCTTCCTATGTAATGGTCTTAATTAAGGCGTATTCCCATGATAATGAGATCAGGCCATCAATATCAGAGGCCAATTTGCTACCTAGCTTAATCCCATAAGTCATTGGCATATTTACTACCAGTACAGAAGTGTTTTTTCATTCATTCCCAAAAGCCCATCCAAAGGCAGGCTCCTGGCTCGAGAAGAAGGGCTCCTATCCCTCATTGCCCAAGGAAGGGCAGTAGCTTGATTACTTGACTGCCAGTTCCAATGTCACCTCGTTCTATCTATCTTCCATCCGTTACCTTGTTCTTCTTGCCACTGGGGCTTCAACCTTTCCATCATTTCCTGCGATCGAGCTAGCTTAACATCCTTATTAAAGCATGATGCTGCTATTCTGCTCGGCACATTTCTTAGGGATTTTCCCTTGGTCAAGTAAAGGACCAGGTACTTTAGTACAGAGGTCTTACATAGCTCCGTGACCACAGACTGAATCATGAGCTAGGAGGAGTACGAGTGATTAGCGGGAATGTTCGATTGCTCGTTCGCTAAAGTCCTGTCTGCCTGCCAGTTGATTCAGTACGTTCCTATCCCCAAGGGGAGTTTGATCAATCTTCCTCACCCCTAATGGTTTAGATTGAGCAGCCAGGTGGGGGAGAAAGCGGCCGTTGCACTGAAAGGAGTGTAATCTAATAGAATCTATCTATCTTTCCTGTCCTTGAGGAACTGGTTAAAGAGCTTAGGCAAGACTTGGCCCCTATTTGACTTAAGGGGGAGTAGACCTCACTCGCTCTTTGGCTCGCTCCTCGCTTTTGTTCAATTATAAAAAAATAACTAGTTTGATGGAGATTTGTAGCATCATTCAAGTAAATACAGATTGAGATCGTAGAAACATGAGCTTGTGATATAGCTACACCTAATTCCAGACCGGTTAATGCAAGAACTATAAATAAAGGACCAAGATCTCCTATGAAATAGAAAAGATCATTCATACATAGCATAGTCCAAGCGGACCCACTTAAAATCTTTACTGAACTATGACCAGCCATCATATTAGCAAATAAACGTATTCCTGAGCTTAATGCGCGAAAACAATGAGGGATTAGCTCAAGGAGTACTAAAAAAGGTGCTAACGGCAGTGGGACTCCTGCGGGTAATGAGAAGCTTAAAAAATGAAGCCCATTTCTTTGAAATCCCACTAGAGTAATGCCAATAAAAATCGAAAATGAGAGACCCAAAGTAATGAGAAAATGACTTGTAACTGTGAAGCTATAAGGTATCATACCCTGGGGATTACAAAATAACGAAAAAGTCAAAGTGACCGAGATGCAAGGGAAAAACTTTTGTTTAACATTTCCGGAAAGACCACCTATTTGTTCGTTTACCAGGTTCGGCACGAAATCATAAAGAAGCTCCACCAAGGATTGCCAAGCATTTGGTACTGACTTTCCTCCTCCGTTTTTAGTAACAAAATAAATAAGAAGTACGAACAAACTGAGACTGAGCAGCATAAACAATGAAGGATTTGTGAATGAGAAATAAAAGTCACCCATCTTCATTGGAATCAATGGGATTATCTCAAATTGCTCCAGCGGGCTGGGGATGTCGATAGGAGGATTAAGGTCCCCAACTGGAGAACCCGAAGGCGAAGAAGGGTCAGATGGGCCGTGGGTGGGACCAATAGGCCGTTCCCACGGGGTTATCACCAACCCGTCTTTAAAAGTTATTTGAAATGTCATGGGCTTCTGCAATCTTTCATTTATTTCGATAATCCGCGAAGCGTGCCAAGCGTTTACGCCGATGTAAAAACAGAAGCAAAAGCCAAGCACAAGCACTAAAACTGATAAATTATAGCCAAAAAAGTTCATCATGACGGCGAGTCAAGTTAAAATTCTGCTTTGCTTTCGTCTTTGACAGCTCTGCTCTCCAACAAAAATGAGTAAAGACTTGTTGGAAATCGCCGGTTGGGGTTACCAACCAAGAAAGACATGGGATTGTTGGGCACTGCTTGAGCTAAGTCAGGGTCGAGTTAAGTAAAGACTGGTTACCTAGAAATCTATCTCACTGCACACTGTCTATATATCTGTTTCCATCCAATCAAAGACAGTTCCATTCGATCTTAGCCGATCTAAGGTTGACCGTATCTCCGGCCCCCTTTCAGTGCACTTATTGGAGAGCTCACTGGACCTGCCGCTTTCTCAATCGAAAAATGAAACTTTCAAGATTTGCCTACTGAACGATTCTATCTATCACTAACGTCATTTCTTGTCGTCAGTCAATCTTCATCAAGACAGTTGACCGAGTCGAAACCTACTGCTCAAGTCTTCCGAATGCCGTTCATGAGCTGGTAAAGTCGAGATCAATCAACTGGGATCGGATCGCCACACCCGGCTTTCCTGACTGACTGACCACCAACCCAATCTCGAAAAGAATCAGTACACGGAACTCGATCAATCCACGAAGGTGTGGCACTTCTCCACCCTCTGCTAACTCTTCTCTTACGATGTAATTTGATGAAAACAGTGTTCCTGAATGAGGCCTCTCCTTACATATATTTCTTTCTGGAAGGGATGAGGTGGGGGGGAATCTTTGGTTTCCAATACTTATTCCGCTAAGAGAGGTTCTCTCTAAATGGAGGAATTTTCTAAGACCTTGTTGTCATTTCTTTCTCTCTCAAAGGGGGCTAAGCGGATTCTTATGTTTTTACTGGTCCCTACTAGGGGCGGATGAGTTTCTATTAGCTGAGATCCCAGTCTCTCTAGCCCATGCTTAGCTGAAGGTGGAAGGCTAAGAGCTGCCCTACTTCTCTTATTTTTAAAAAACTAAAGTGCACTGAATAGAGTTGCCGAAGATCTTTCTAGTGAGATAGCGAAAGCTTTTCTCTGAATAAATATCAGGCTAAGAAGAAGAGAGAGTTAGCCGAAGAGAGTAAAAACCTTTCAAAGGGTTGAGTCTTACTGGCTTGAAACTGCTTAGCCTCCTTTTCTTTATATTCTTTCGAACGAGAGATCGATCTTTAAGCTTCCAAACCTCCGAAAGGTGTCCCGAGAAGGTTCTTCCCGCAAAAGGCTAAGAATCTCACGATCTGAACTCATTCTATGTTCTTACCATTTGGGTAGCCTATTAGTGCTTTAGAAGCAATAAGATCTCTGTTTCTATCGAAATGGAACTTCTTAGGTCAAACCCTCTTTCTTTGGCTAAGTCTTCCTATTGGCTATGAGAATGGGCTTAAAGTCTTTGGTTTGATGTAATTAACTTCGGCTAAGCATATCATAGTAGAGAAATGGGAATTGGATCTCAAAGGCGAAGGTGGGATATGCCCTAGAGTATGGCCTGGAAATAGGGAAATAGATGCTCTTTGAGATTTTTACTTCTTCATTTCTTGTTCCCAATCGCTCTTTTTCCTTCAGGAATGGTACTTAGGAGAGAAGGTCCTGCGAGAGTTCGGCATGGACCTGCCAGTACCTGATGACCCGCCCCCTCGACCGTTTTATCCGCCCTCGGTCTCACGTATTCCACGACACAGATGGCATTCTCCCCAACGACTAGAGTAGCAATTCACTTTCAGGCGGCTTGTGGTCGACTTCCGAAGGAGGCCTTTCCTAGTGCTGATCTTTGATGATCACCTCCTCTATAGGAATGGGAAGGAAGGGATTATGGTTGACTCGCTCTCTCGGAAGGGAAGGCTTTCGCATGGGTATCAAACTGGAAACTAAGCTGAACCACCCACTCGAGGTAAGCTAAAAACCGTGAGATTCTGGTTCCCTCCTCCTGCTGCTAGAAAGCGAAGGAAAGGCGAGCGGCTCATTTCCAACCAGAAAGACAGGATTCGTTCTCGTATCCGAATTTCACAAGGATAAGTTGGCATAAGACCTGCTTTCACCGCAGGCCTGGCCATACTAAATCGTTCGCGTAGGTAGACTTTCTAACCATTTCATTCTTTTTATTTTCCCGGGGAAGGACCACGCCGTTCCAGTAGTCCTGCAGAGGGACTTTGGAATGGAATGTGAATGCGACGCACGCGTGGCAGAACTTTGGATCAAAATGAAGAAAAGATAAGCGAGAATGAAAGTCAAAGTTGTATTGAAAAGTATCGGTTACAATTAGCGAACTGTGTAGAGGTAGAAACCTGAACTGAGGATCAATGATGACTGTGAGAGGCAGAGGAGCAACGAAGACTTATTAAAGAGCCAAAGGGTGGTTGAGAATCAGGCTTACTAGGAAAGTGAGCTAGGCCCCGCTCAAAGGTGGGGTTAAATAAAGTCTTGCTACTTGGGAAATAATTACTACTGAACCGCTTATCATAGAAAAGGGGAAAAATAAGGAGAAGTAAACTTCGGTGTATAGCTGTTGTGGCGAATCGGTTGTTGCTGTTTTTGAAAATGGTAATGGTCTAAGCGAGCGATTGGAGCGGACTGGATGTCACAAGGGCTCGAGAGACCTGAGACGTGTCTCTTATTTCCTTCTATTAATACCTCTCTTTCACAAAGAGGAAGAGGACAAGGAAGTTCAGCAATGAAGCAAGGCAGTTTGATTCTTGCTCTTGAGCGGTTAATGGAAGGGAGGGCAGGGAATGGGCAAGGCCGGGGCCCTTCTAAAGAGTCTCCTTGTCTTTGTAACAAGCATGAATGAAGGAAGTCAGCAACGAGAGAGAGGTCCGATCAAGTCAAGCTGTCTCTCTTGCTTTTGAGTTAGCTAATGGCAGGAAGAAGCGGAGAAGATCCCATGTTGGAGGGACTACTAGCCTTCTAACAAGACCATCTCTCTATTACCTGTCGTAGCTGACTTTATAACTAGGAAGCTAGGATAAAATGCCCCCTTGAACTATTTCATAACCCGCGGTGATAGGCTCTAGGAAGCAAGGTAGAGATGTTCTTAGTTGCTATAAGTAGCTCTTCCTTTGGCTCTTCTGCTTGCCAGTCGGATTATTCCCCTCCAAATTTTTTTTTGAATAGATGTGGCTTTCTTCTTCCAAATCTCTAGAGGCGGTAGAAGAAACAACTCAAGCTAGAAGCCGATAGTGATTCCCTACCAATCTGGGCTATCAGCAGAAGAGTCCTACTAAAAGTGGGTGTTCCTCGAAGCTTAGCTTGGTCTAAACCTACCTATCTTTAATGGCGTCACTACCCCTAAACTCAAACTAATGGTTCAATTTCTTACTCTTATTCTCCAGCGAGCTACCTGTGTTATCACTCTTAACCTTCCGTCAATAGTTTGAACTTCTCGTGTGTGTAAGGGCTTTTCCTCTTCTGATTCTTTTCCCGCGGGAAGAGAAAGTTAGGTTTTCTTCTCCTTTATCTGGTTCGGACTGATTGTTCATACCTGTCCCGAATTTCCTATTTCCCCTAAAGAGAGGCATCCAATTTCGAGAAATGTTTGTATCATATAGCGGGAGTCAACATGAATTTCCCTTATCTTATAGCGACATGTCAGAAATGGAAATCTTGGATCTCGCCATGGCCAAAACAAAACCACTCACTACTTTTTGGCATCTTTCAGGGCCTTAAGGGAAAGGGAAATCGAGTTTAGGCCATTTTCACAGGGGTTTTTTCAATGATGTCAGTTTCGCGCCTTCTCCTGACTGACCGGACCAATGCATGGAGAGAGTCTTCTGCTCTGATCATGCCACGGAAGAACTACTCTACTACGGATACTTTACCTAAGCTGCTCTTTATTCCTGCGCCTTCATTATGCTATAGTGTATTGAGTCAGTTCATAGGTAATCTCTATGCCACTGCCATCTGCGAGTGAAATAGGCTCTGCTACCTTGACTTTTGCCTTTGCAGGTACCTAATACCCTACCCTAATAAGAGGTAGTGGTTACCTACGGTAATTGCCTGAGGGCGCTCTTTACCTAACCCACCTGTGCTGGAACAAGCTATGCTACCACCATTAGCTTAATGTGCTGGCTTTTTGATGCAAGATGATAGTGCTAGTGAGGCCTCTGTCTCTGTGTCCGTAGCCTCTGCCTTTAGGTCTTTCACCTAGAAGATCAACCACTGATGGATCAAAAGGAACCGGATAAACTACTCGGGGTTCCGAAGCGTTCAAAATGAAGCTTCCGGAATCAGCGGCAGATGAAAGGCCGCAAAGCTAGTCTTCGTTTCCGATAGGGGACCCGAGCCGAGAGACAATCGCTCATTTCAACCCTACGCCTGAGCCTGAGTCTGGGTCAATAGTTTCTTCGCACCTTGCGTCTGCTCCTACCCGCCGGTCACTTCGCTTGCTTCCTTGAACCATGAGGTAACTTAACCCGAAACCTACCCACGATTCCGCCTTTCCTGCCAAACTTCTTTGCTTGCCTACGGGATGTGCACATGAATAACTATTATATAAGTAGTATGCTTTCTAGTGAAAGTAGCAATTCCTGTCTCTGCTTCTTCGGACGTCTCAGCAGATTCATTCTGCTGCAAGCCCAGCTCGGCTTAACGCAATGATCGGAAGAACTCTCTTCAACCGCCCATGATTGAGACAGAGGTAGATGAGAACTAATTCTTTTTCATAGTCTGAAAATTTTCTTCTTGTTGCATCTCGTCGATACGATAGGTTGACTTACTAGTCATATCCCCTAAAGTCAAGGTTGCTGGATAATACTTTTCAAAAGATAAGCGAATCGTGCTCAAGTGGTGGTTGACGAAATTGCTAGTCCTAGTTTTCCCTGTCTGGTGTGGTCTTAGATTCCGCTGTCCCTTTGCGCTGTGACTAGGCCCCCTCTCCGCTTCACGAAATAGCACGCTCCGAAGCAAACGAGCTTCGCCGGTAGTAGGTAGCCTCCTGAATTAGTCGAGTAGCTTCGTTCCGACCAATTCGACACTCCTTTCCCCTATTCTTTGTTTGGTGGAGCTATTCCCAGACAGCCTGAGAGCTGAGTGAGGGCTGATGCTCTTTTCCTTCCAAAGCGAAAGAATCACTCCATAAGCAAAGCGAAAGCTGACGTAGTACCATTCGCTTCGCGAAAGCGACTACGTACCTTTAAGCAGCCTTTTTTTATCTACGATAGCAGCATCCACTTCTTAAACTCGAGCAGCCCCTTCAACTTAATCACGGATAAGGGAAAGCGTCGATATGCAAGAGTTGAACTCATTGAGTGCCCTTACTTGAAGAAAGATGCGAATCCCCTCCCAAAAGAAATGTCAATTTGTAGAGGATTTTACTTCAACTTACTACCGTCTTTCAGCTTTCTTCCTTTTTGGTCTACTGCTCAACCCTGATTTCTTTCAATTATATGGGCCGCTTTCCTATCCGGGAGAAAATGTCCTATACTGGTGCTGATACCGATATCTACGCTAGGATCCGACCTACGGCTTTCTTCTCTTCTGAAATTGCTAACAGCCAAAGAGCCTATGATATTAGTCCAACAGCGTCTTCTCCGCCCACTGGTTTTGGAAATGGCCATCCTTTCCCCTGCTTAGAAGTTTAGAAGTCTTGTTCCGGATATTCCATTAGTTGGAAGAGCTGATAGCACTTATCTTATTCCGACAAGAGTCAAGGAAGAAGGAAAGGCAGAACGTAATAAAGGCCGGCCTAAGGACTGGTGCTTTACTATCAAGAACTCTTAAGGCGACAACAGTTCTATTCGCCTGCAGAAGTTTGATATCATAGTGTTATATGTCAGTTGCTTCTGTCTTCGCTCCGCCGCATCAACTGGTATGACCACGTTTGGAGAGATCTTGAGTCTTATCGCATGTGAAAAGAATATAGCTGAAGTAGCATGATTGGAGGGCTTAAGCTATATGCTGAACTTCCCCATACGCTACGACCCTTCTTCTCTTATGCAATTTATAGTGACAGGGAAAGAGCACTCCAAAAAGAAATCTGTATCGTATATACCACTACCACAAAAAGGGGGAAGGTAAAGAAACTTTGACTTTTAATCTCCATACTTTTCTAACTAAGTCAATTGAAAATGAAATCGGCTAGTGAGCGCTTCGGGCCCGAGGTCTTGAGTGTCCGGATCAGACTAAGAAGAAAGGTAAGGTGTTCGCGATTTCGAAGAAGTAGCATGTGCTCCGGCGCCTGTCTTTGAGACTTTGAGAAGGGCTCTTCCTAAGTAGGAAATTCATACTGAAAGGCATCCATCTTTTGTTTTGATCCGGGTGCAAAACAATTCCATCTTTCTTTAGTAGATACGGGGATGGCTTCCTTGTTGGAGTATGTAGTGGTGGTTCGGATAAGGACACGGGCTTTAATTACTTCTTTTCCAGCGCCCTAGCCAAGCTGAAAGTCGAACGGACTTAATCTCCGTGACTGAGGGCTGGTGAGTCAGACTCACTCACTCGTGTACAAACAAAACGGAGAAGGAAGAGGTACCGCAAAAGAAGCAAAAAGCTATAGCAGAAGTCAAATAGAATAGCCCCCGTAGACGAAGCTTCATAAGATGGCCCCGCCCGTTTCATGCTAACTCAACTCATGACGACCTCGATGAAACTATGAAATCCGCGAAGCGGCTACCTTAGATAATTGTTGAGATCAAGACCATCTTCTGAATGTCAGGCATTTGAAAAGATGTGGGAGCAGTGAAGAGAGTTGGAGATGAGAGCAGCAGCGGTTGAATCGCCGGCAGCCATGGAAGAAGACGAGGAGGGGGAGGTCAAAGAGGAATTGAGGAACGAGGAGAAACGAACAAGAGAAGAAGAGGTAAAGCACGAGGTTATGAAATAATAATAAGAGTGACGGGTACGGCTATTCCGAATGCTAGCTTTCCTGTATGTAGTAGAGCGAGGCTCAGAAAGAGTTTCCGATTGAGGTATTAGGTTCCGCCTGTGCCGAAGTGAAATCGGTTGTTAAGGATGAGTTGCTTGTGAAATAAATTGCTGTCTTCTTTTTGTGATCTTCCAATTTGATATAGTTCCGGTAAAGATTGGTCTTCCAAGACAGGAATTCCCCCCGTTGTCTTTCTTTCTTATATTTTATTAATATATTTTTCGACGACCGCGAGGAAAACCAGCACCTCTGATTCCAATAACAGATGACATACAGCTGGTGAACGGCATAGGTAGAGCATGATCACATAAATGATTCCTCTCTACCGTAGGTATTTTTCATACAGAATTCTGTATGTGCCATAACCTCTGAAAAAAGACCCGCATATGCCCCACTCTAGTATTATTACTAGAAAAAGACAATTGCTTTAACCTCAAAAGTCTCGATATCACCTTTTGTAGGCGTCTTTGTTTCCAAAAGAATCCTAATTCAAGTTTGACCTCTTTAGGTCCGATACGAATACTATGTACTTTTCTTTTTATCTCTCTAAAGGTCAGACACGAGTGTATAGTACTTGTTTTCTGCTAGTGTGTTTTCTCTCTTTACCTCTAAAGATCAGATACAAGTGTATAGTACTTGTTTTTTTTATTCATCACGAGCTCATGAGCTAACCAACTTGGGAAGTGGAACAGAAAGGAAGTCATCCATTGCTCACAATCTTCTTTAATCAGTTCTCCTGTGAGCTTCAAGCTCTTTCCCGTGTCCAACTCCGGGAACATACTGCTCGATATCCCGAGGTAATGGGCTTCTTGTCCTTACCAATCAATCTTTCCGAAAGCAAAGGCTATGAAAATAGGATTCGATGCTTTGTCTGAGACTGCTTGATTTAAGCTATCAAAATCGTTTGGTGTCCCTATCAGATTCAAGCTCAGCCCTAGACCTTTACCCCTCATCCTAGAATGAGATTAGGTTTCTATTGCTACAAGGGGTTTATTGAGACAACTACTTAGGCTGATACTGCTATTCCAACAACTGTAACTATCGGGACTGAAGCACAAAGGTTTGAACTCTTGAACATATTCGCTGGGGATAAACCTTTCAATGACTTAATCAGAGCAGAGTAAACCGCTGTAATTGGATAGGCTAGAAACTGGCTATAAGTGTAAGGGCTTACGACTCAAACTTGTTGCCTGTAAGATAACTTCCTCGCCTAAGAGACTTAAGGGCTTGAGATACTTTGCCCTATCCACTACTCCTTATCCAATAGATGGAAGGGCTTAGAAAAAAAGGGAAAGGGCTTCTCTTTGTCCTGGTACTGGCTCTGCAAGAAAAATAGAAAGATACCGTTTGAAGCATACTATTAGGCGGGACTCCCTTTCGAGTAAGCTACGGTCTCTCCTTTTACGTATTCGTTTCGACATGGATCTGACACCGACAGATTACCTTACCGGCTTAAAGAAAGAACGCACTACTCTACTGTTACGCACTAGCGTCTAAAGAAATGCCAATCGGTCAATTCATACGCGGCAAGACACCTTTCACAACAGAAATGGAGAAGCTCACTAAGCCAGCACAACTAAAGATAAAGAAGGCCTTACTTTACCTTCGAAGGTGGCTTCGTGAGTTCTTGATACTGAATACCAAGCCTCTTTCATCATTCCCTTTACAAAATCTTTCTTTATTGTAGGTTTTTTAGTCCATCTAGGCTTGCTTCAGTCGATTTTGAGTTGGACCTTAATGATAGACGAACTACTTGTAATGGTTGTTTGTGACCTTCGAGACTCTAAGGGTCGTAAACCTGCTTTATCAGCTTCCATTTCGGCCTCTGGGGCAACATTTATGAATACGACACTGCTCTTACTCAAAACAGTGGCTACGCACCTAAGAATTGATTTGCAAACAGTTTCTCCCGAAAACGCTATTGTAGCAGCACCCGCTAAAGCAACTGTTGGGGTTTCCCGCGAAAAAGAAAAAGAGAGCTCCTGCGAACATTCATTTAGCACAGGGATCGGGGCATACAAATAAAAAATTTCGCTCCGTCCAGCATAAAATGAAGCTCCTGCTCCCAATGAAGAGAAAAGGGAATATTCAGTCGAAAAGGGTAAGGCTTGATAGCTGAACTCCCAAAGCAGAAGGATTTCCAATGAGTGACGAATCCCTAACCGTACGAGATCTTTCCCCTGCTCCCGAGGTCTCTTTTGGTTTTTTCCAGTCATTTCGCTCAAAGCCAAACCCAACCCGTAGCGAAGAAAGAAGTATTAGCGGTAGCAGTGGTCGAGCCTGGGCTTTGCTTTATTTGTTTATGTGTAAAAGATCTCCCCCGAAAAGAGAGCTGCAACAATTCTGTACGCACGTGAGAGTTTAGCAGGTTTGAGTTAGTACGAAACTCTTCTTTGGCAGCAACTCTTTCTTTCGCCTCCAC
>JANKYE010084815.1:0-17321 GCA_032467995.1 Erythroxylum dillonii
TCATCTATAACATAATACATATACAAAACACTCATTGAATTTTCATTTCATATCTCTAAATTGCCACTTAAGGCTCGAGATCCAACATCATTTGTCATGTAGTGTTTTACATTTTAATCCCTTGTTAGATAAAAAGCTTAAGTAATTATATAAAAGCTGTATCTCCATTAACCTATAATTTCTTTGAAACTTCTTTCTAAACCATGATACTCCTTTTCATTTTCATAAGAGTTTTATTTTTGTCTCAATTAAACCATTTTTGGTGTATATAAGGCTATTACTTAATGCTTGATTTCTTTGGTCATGTAACTTATAAAATTTTTGGAAAATGTACTCAATTTCATTGCCTAAACTAGTTAACTTATTAAAGAGACCTAATTGCTTCTCAACTTTAACTTTTAACATCTTTATCAAAGCAAATCCTTTTATTGGGAATGTTGAATAGCTTCTTTTTAGCATTTTGCTCCACCTTCTCTTTAGTATTTTGACTTTTTAACCTTAATTCCTTCATTAAAATTTCCATTTTTGGTAAGTGTTCCCATGGGCTTCTGCTAGTTCCATACCCCTTTTGGGGTTGTCCCCTATAGAAACTACCTTGGATGGTAGTATGTGCTCCACCGAGGAATAAGGTCAAGGGTCTATAAACCCTCTTTTAGTAGAATCTCTGACTACTAACATAGAATATTAGATTATTAGGCTCTCGGTAGAGGAGGATTTCCTATCAATTCACCAATCTATGTTAATGTTGAAATCAGGACCCAACTCTCAAGATCAGAATAATGTGGCAAACAGGGAAACTAGGAAAGCTTTGTATGATATAAAGGGTGGTTCTCCTAACATATCCTAGAGGAATATAGCAACTGAAAACTCCTCTAATGAAAAACTCAAAATTTTTAAAACACTATTGGTTAAAAGGGTAGCTTCACCACCTTCAGAGATGCTGTAAGCTAGAGTCCTAGCTTGGTCCTCTATTTTGATAAGATAATTCATACATAAAAAACCCTCTTTCCCTAAAGTTTAGATTTAGGCCACTGATAGGAAGGGGATGGAAAAATTCTATTAACAAAGGAGGACATATTTGATTTCAAATTTTATAAAGATATTACCTCAATGGAAATATTAGAGTCGCATCTATGTCACATAGGAGGTTAGCACATGTTCTTGTAAAAATAGAGAACTTGAATAGATTTAGATAAGGCTAAGATTGAAGTACTCCCATTATGGATAAAATTTCATATTGTGCCTTTGGAGTATTGGACATTCGAAGGTTTAAGCTTCATTGTAAGCCCCATCAGTAAACCTTTATGTTTTATCTCTAGGAGACAAAGTGGATAAGATTTCATATGCTAAAATACAGCTCACGTATAACTGGAAACTAACTATATTAAATAGAAAATGGAAACTCATAGGGGAAAACCTTCTACTACTCAGAAGGATTGACTACAAAATGTCAAAGAAAAGGAGAAGAGGTTTGAGGTGGTGAACATAATGGGGATGGTAGAAGTCAATGAGCTAATTCTAGTACTAATTAGTGTTAGTGATAATGGAAACAATAATCTAGAGGCAACTTAATTGTCATCAATCCCAAATCTAGTGGAAATTATAGAACCAATTATTAATCATTAAAGGAAAGAGGATATGGATATAAGGGAGGAAGAGACTTTTCCAAACCAAGAATAGATACAAAGATTAGAGGAGAAATTCACTGAAGTTGGATCCATTTTAAGAAGAAAATTAAGGAGAAAAAAGGGAAGACCAGTCTTAGAGGTTTGTAATCTCTAAACCAACTACAACCTTTTATGTCTATACTATTTTGGAATGTCAGAGGGATGAATGACTTAAAAAGGCAAACTATTATAGACATTTTTTAGAGAAAAACCTATGATTTTGGGGTTACTAAAAGCTAAAATAAAGGCTACAAAGCTTTAGGATAGCCTATTTTTTGGCTGAAAATTATAAAATTGGCTCTAATCATATTCATCATTACAATGGCAAAATAGTTTTTCCTTACAAAACTGAAAATATCTAGGTCTCTAACATTAAAAATATATATTAGCTTATCCATTTTGCATGTTATTGAGAAGGAACTATAGTACCATTTTACATCTCAACTATTTATATATCTAACTTTTAGTTTTAGAGGGTCTTTTTATAGGATGAGTTAAAAAAAATTTTAAAATTCAATGAGCAAGACTTGGACCTTAGTAGGAAATCTATATTATAAATTACATCTTGATGAAGCTGATGGGAATAAAGTCAAGTTAAAGGGAATTGGAAAAGAATTGAGACGGGCTATCAATCATCTATATATTTGAGATTTATGGGGAATTATTATACCTGGACTAATAAGCAATAAGCAGTGATGCTCACTAGAAAAAACTTGATAGAGTCCTAGTGAATTAACAATAGTTAATACACTTTTTTGATTCCTTTGCTTGGTTTGGAGCTCCACTTTGCTCAAATCACTCTATGATTGAGATTTTGAGATTAAAATCTTCCTACTAAATTCCCTTCTAGAATCTTTAATTTTCTTGCAGATAAAAATATTTCTTAGATACGTTAGGCTTCCTAGAGGTTAAAGTAAATGGGTATAAATTTTTTTAAATAATAAGAACACTACAAATAGTCAAAGAAAAGCTAAAAGCCTTTCATAAAATGAAAGGTTCAAATATAGGCTCTGCTAATTCAAATAGTTAAAGAAAATCATAGAAATATACAAAAGGAGTGATATCAGGAACCTTATAACTAGGAACTAAGGATATTATAGGCTAAGAAGTTGGAGGAGTATAACTCAGCCTTGTAAGGGAACAACTCCCTACTTAGATAGAACACCAGAGTTAAATGGTTCAAAGAGGGGGACACCAACCCTAGATTCTTCAATAATGTGAAAATAGTTCTAAAAAATGCAATATAATCACTTATCTTATAGATGATGATAGTAATCCCTACACAAAAAGGAGAAAATTAAGGAAATTGCAGTCAACTTCTACCATAATCTATTGGGGATAACTCCTAAAGTTGGAAGCAGAGTTAGATGACCTAAGTTGTATATAAAGGATAACATCAACCAGAAGGCTAAGGAATCCTTAATTAGGTCAATTTTAGTCTAAAAAATTAAGGAGATCGTGTTTACTCTTAATCCAAGAAAATCACTAAGATATAATAGGTTAAGTGCCCATTTCTTCTAAGCCACTTAAAGTATCTTAGGAAGCTTAGTAATTGAAAATGTATATGAGTTTTTCTTAAGAAGAAAAATATTGAGAGAATTTAATAAAAATTATATATTTTTGATACTAAAGACCTTTAATCTAAGCAGTATGAACGAATTTCGCCCTATTTCATACTATAATATAATTTACAAGGTCATCTTTAAAGTTCTTGCATGAAAACTCAAGGACTCACTCAAAGCAGTAGTCAACCTTTTATAGGGAGCCTTTATAGTTAGAAGGTCAATTAGTGACAATATTTTCTTAGTATAGGAATTAATGAAAGAATATGATTCGAAGAGATCCATAAGATCTATGCAGTGCAGATTGACTTCTTCATGGCATTTAATACACTTCAGTGGAATTTTATACATAATTTTCTTTTATCTTTTAGGTGCCCTACTGTGATTATAGACTAAATTAATGCCTCCCTATCTACTATATATTTCAACATCCTGATTAATGGAAGACCCTCCAAGATCTTCAAAGGAGCCAAAGGAATTGGGTAGCTATTAAAGTCTTTTGAAGAATGATCTAACATAATATTGATGACAATAATAGATTTGTATTCCACCATAAGTGTAAGGAAATATAGATTATTCATTAAACATTTGCTAATGATCTCATTATATTTGGTAAATTTGACCTTTACTCTTTAAAACATATGATGAACACTCAAAAGGGGTTTTTGATTAGCCAGGGATAAAGATCAATACACATAAAAGTAGAATTTATCTATCATTTGATGTTCGAAATTCTTAGATCTTATGCTCTATCGCTAGCATGTCTATTCATAACTTTCCATTCAAGTATCTTGGGATGAAAATTATTTTCGAAAATCCAAAATATGAGGATTGTATCTGAAGTGAGCATGACCGTGGGACTTTGTAAGCAAAATGGAAACAAGATCAAGAGCTAAGAAGTTCAAAGAAGCACTTTAATCTTACATGGGCCGAATTGTAGATGGCATAGAATCCCAAGAGACAATGAGGGCCAATGACATCATAACTAATCAAGTTGGGTGGAATGTGCAAGAAGACTATCATTCTTGTTTAATTAATTATTTTACATTAGAAGCTTAAATTTCGACAACCTACTACTTGGGTCTTGGGCCTGTTTAAAGCTTTTAGGTTTAATGGGTTATATTTTAGAAATATTAGTTTGAGCTTTAATTATTTTAGTGGGAGGACCATTTTTAAAGGCCTTTTTCATAGTTAGGGTTTCTATCTTTCAAAGGGTATAAATACATAATAATAAATATTGTCTAGGGTTAGATTGGAGGAATAACAAATTCTATACAGGAGGATTTCTTGTCTTCTTCTATTGCATCAAGAATATAATTCTTATCAAGGTAATCACTTGTGGCGAATTTTTATTCTTTTTTTCAAATAAAATTTATTATATGTGTTTCCTTTCATATAATTGATTGGGGGTTCATTAAGGTTGGGGATTTCTTCTTGCTCATGTTCCACCCAAAGTATGTGTTTAAGGGGTTTTAGGTTCTTTAGCCTTGAGGTTCTGCATCATTTGGTATTAGAGCCTAGATTGGGACAAAATTCTTATTTATCTCGTGCTTATGTGCTGTTATTACTGTTATTTCATTAGAATTCGAAATTAGGGTTCATCTTATTATTGTGTAGAAAAGAAGTCAAAAAACTAAAAAAAACAAAAATACTAGCGTTAAAGAGACAAAACAGTTGCTACTAATTAAAAAAATCATTTGAAAATTTTTTTTTATCTTTAAGGTTCCACATCATTTGGTATCTTTAGGGCTGATGTGACTATAAGATTTTCTTTTATTATCTTCTTATTTTGTTTTGTGCCTTTCCTTCATTCTAAGTTTGTATTTTTTTAATCGCTTATTATTATTATTATTATTATTATTATTATTATTATTATTATTATTATTAGTTTCCATTTACAACATAATTAACAAATTGATTCTTGTTAATTTAAATTCTGAATTTTTTGGGCATCATATATCCTTCCTCTTGTGTTCATTTTGCCTTCATTCATTTCGGTATATTTGCTTCTAGTTTTGTGCCCATCATCTTTCTTAGGTATTTTCATTGCATTCCTAAATCTTAGTTTGCTATTTGTGCATTACCTTGACTGGAATTTGAATTATAAAGTGCAATTAAGGACAACAAGTTTGAGTGAAAAAAGGCTTGAGTGTGTAAGCTTAAAAGAGGGTAAAAACCAATTTTGAGTGAAACACGAGTGGAGTGCCATCTCTTGAGTGAAACACGTAAGGGAGTGAATTGTGAGGTTATCTTTCTATTGCTAACCATTTTTCTTACAACTTTTTATTATAAGAATGGCCAATAGAAGGGATGGAAAGGAAACATTACATAAGGAGGACGACAATGTGCCTAATTTGAAAGTGATGCATCAAGCATTCACGAATGAGTTCAAGAAGTTATCTACTAGGATGGATGGGATGGATGAGAGAATTAATGAAACTAGTAAAATCCAAAATCGTAGTAGATCAATTGATCAATTGACATTTATTGGCACTAGGAGGAAGAATAGGAAAGAATGTATGATAAGTATGAAGATGAAGTCCAATCTATGAGAGGTAGAGTCCTGAGGGAAGAAAGGGTGGAGAGAAAAGATAGCAACATTAATGCCATCAAGATGAAAATTTTGTCTTTCAAAGGTAGGAATAATTCTGAAGTGTACATAGGACAGGAAAGAAAGGTGAACATGATTTTTGCTTGTCACAGTTATTGTAAACATAAGAAAGTGAGATTGGCAGCAGTGAAATTCTTTGATTATGCATTAATTTGGCGGGATGAATTGGTAAACAATAAGAGGAGGAATAAGCAACCACCTATATCCACTTGGAAAGAGATGAAAAGAGTAATGAAGAAAAGGTTTGTGCCGCCTTATTATTATAGAGAGTTACACTAGAAATTACATAGACTCACACAAGGAACTAAATCAGTAGAAGATTATCACAAGGAGATGGGAATACTATTGATTAAAACTAACCTAGAAGAGGCGAAAATGGCTTGGTTCATGGGTGGATTGAATAGGGAAATTGATAATGTGATTAAGTTGCAACATTATGTAGAGATGGAGGACTTAGTGAATATTGCCATGAAGATGGAGAGACAACAAAAGCAAAGAAAGGAAGCCAAGCCTTTCCCAAATTCTAGCAACAAATGGAATCTAAAATGGAGCAAAAATGAAGATAAGAAGGGGGAGCACTATTCGAATTTCAAAGAGAAAGGCAATGAGTTAAATAAAGGCAAGGATAAGATCACTTCAATTAAAAAAGATACTACTAATCCATCCTCTAAACCTTCTAAACATAGGGATATTAAGTGTTTTAAATGTCAAGGTCGTGGTCATTATGCATCCAATTGTCCTAATAGGAAGGTTGTGTTTATTAAGGGTGGTGAAATTATTTCTGAGTCTGATGACGGTAATGAGTTTGATGGTAGTGATTTGAGTATGCCACCTTTAGAAGATTATTCTGATGTTGATGAGAATGTTGAGTATGCTGTGAAGGGCAAATCTTTAGTTGCTAGATATGCATTGAACTTTAATGTGAAGGAAGAATAAAGGGAGAATATATTCCATACGAGATACTTAGTAGGTGGGAAAGCTTATAATATGATTATAGATGGGGGTAGTTGAACTAATGTGGCTAGTACTACTTTGGTAGAGAAGTTGAGGTTGAAATGTGATAAACACCCTAATCTATATAGGCTACAATGGTTGAATGAAAGTGTTAAAGTCAAAGTTACTATGCAAACATTTGTTGCGTTCTCTATTGGTAGATATGAAGATGAAGTTGTGTGTGATGTCGTGCCTATGCAAGTTGATCATATATTTTTGGGTAGGCGTCATGGAAATTTGATAGGATGTTATGCATGATGGGTATATAAATAGTTATTCTTTTATCTATAATGGGCGAAAAGTTACCCTTGCTCCTTTATCACCTAAAGAAGCATATCTTAAACAACTAAAAATTCAACAATCATCAAGCGGGGATTCAAGTAGTGAGGTGAAAAAGAAGGAAGAGAGAAAAGAGGCCATGAGATAAAATAATAAAAGTAGTTAACGTAATCATAGAGATTATATAGTTAATGTAAATAACATAGTCATAGGAATTTTAGTATGATTATAGGGATTTCTTTTCTAGTTTTATTCTTGTATAAATACATATAGTAACTTTCTAATAGAGTAATACAAAAAATTTATTCTTCTTATGGTATTAGAACCTAGTCGTGTTTTTGGGTCTCTTCCTTAGTTTTCTGTATTTTGTTTTCTGCCCTATCGTAAGGCAGTATACCGACTGTATGGCTGATACATTTTTGGAGAAATTTTTTCTTAACTCCTCCTTCGTAAGACAGTATTGGTGTCGATCGGCCATCCCCTAAAATTCGATCGTTGGATCTTGAGTGCGTGACCTGCACGCGCCACCCAGTCCTAGATGCTGCTTCCACATGCAGGCAGGTGAGGGCGCGTGAGCCACCAACGGCTGAACTGATTTCTTCCTTCGATGTCACCTCCTTTATCCCTGTCTGAATATCTAGTTAGTTTCTGGGTATCGTCGACCTGTGTGGGTGTGGTAGACAGACCGTAGCTCCTAGGTGTGAGGGGTTCTGATTCATATAGTTTTGTTGTGTTGGTGAGGTTGGGATATTTTACTATAGAGACCTGGGATATTTCTATTATGCTCCTTGAATACTTCTATTTCTGAACAGTCCACCGAGGTATTTCTGGCTTTGTCGATTCCTTCCTCTTCTTTCTGCTTAATATTGTCACTTAGACAATGGCTAAGAGTAGTAATATGGGTGAGGATAAGAAAACTATAATTGAAATTACGTTGGGTTTATAAAAAATCACTAATAGAAAATTGATTGGAAGAAAAAGTTATGCATAATGGAAAAGGGCTATTCGTAGATTGTGACTAGTGTAGATTTGGAAGATCATTTAACTAGTAATCCACCTCCTAAGATTGATGTTATTGCTTGAAAGAAATGGTTATTGGAGGATTATAAATTGTTTAATCAAATCCAAAATATTCTTGACCCAACTATTGATGATGTTGTGAATCATTGTAATATTGTCAAAGAATTATGGGAATATCTGGAATTTTTGTATGCTTGCAAACAAAATCTGTCTCGTGTTCATGAATTATTGTTAAAGATTTATCGAGCGAAACAAACTTGTTTCAGTACTATGCTAAAGTAAAACAAGTCTTTGAAGAAAAATGAGCCATGTTTCTAGTTGTTGTTGACATAAAACAAATGCAAAAACAAGAGGAGCTTATTTGGTACATGTTTCTAAGCAGGGTTGAGCTCCGAATATGACGTGGCATGCACACAATTATTAACTAGTGAGACGCTTCCTTCTTTTATGGAAGTATATTCTAGTTTGCTTTGAGTTTGTAAAGACGACGATGTGCCTTTTGATATGGTGACCAATGACTCAACAACATTAGTGAGTAATACTAATCGCGGTGGCAAAAGTGGAAACAATAATGGTTCTGTTGTTGGGAATAGTGGTACCCCTCGCACCTGTAATTACTGTGGAGTCGAAGGATATATCAAGAAGAATTGTTGGAAACTGCACGATAAGCCTCCCAAATACTCGGGTTAGAATAACAATAAAAATTTCGCAAATGTAGCTACTCAGGATGGCATCCTACCCCTTCCTCAGTCATCGTCTCCTATCATAATTTCGGTGGATAAGTATGCTCGTTTAACCAATGCCTATTAATAAATTTCGATCACTTATGATTCACAACATTCATCATCTGCGACATCATCTTTGGCTAATATAGGTAACCCTATTGCCTCCTCTCCACCTCATCTTATAGTTAGGTTATTGACTTAGGTGCTACTGATCATATGACCAGCAACGTAGGTATCCTCTCTTCTTTCAAGTTTACTACTGATTTACCTTGTGTTACTTTAGTAAATGGATCTGCCGCTTCTGTAATTAGGTGTGAGACAGAAAACTCAACAAAATCTCTCATATTATCATTTGTTTTATGTTTATCACAATTCCCTTTTAACCTATTATCTATCAGGCAACTCCTAAAAATCTCAATTATTGTGTTGTTTCTATCCCGATTATTACCTTTTTTAGGATCTTGGGACGAAGTAGATCATTGGTAAAGGGCGTTTGATGAATGGCTTGTATGTTTTTGATTTGATTTCTAAAACAATACCTCGATCGATTACTTGCATAAGCTCATCTTCCCTTTTGTAACTTCATTATCGCTTTGGTAATCCGTCTATCACAGTCTTACAAAAGTTATGTCCTAGTCTTAAACGAGAATCTATCTTAGAGCGTGAAACTTGTCAATTTGCTAAACATCATAGGGTATCTTATTCTCCTAGACTAAATAAACGATTTGAGTCTTCCTTTTTCTTGGTGCATATTGATGTATAGGGTCCTTGTCCTATTCCATCTAAAACTGAATTTTGTTATTTTGTGACATTTATTGATGATTAGTCTCGGGTTACTTAGCTTTATCCTATGAAATCTCGATCAGACTTGTTTACTATATTATGTGCCTTTCATGCTAAAATTAAGACTCAATTCAACAAATCCATCTGCATTTTGAGAAGCGATAATTGTAAAGAATATGTTTCCCATACTTTTCAATCTTATCTCTCTCAGTATGGTATTATTCATCAGTCATCATATATGGTTACCCCTCAACAAAATGGTGTAGCAGAGTTAAAGAATCGTCACTTTTTAGAAGTTGTCTGGGCACTAATGTTCCATATGCAGGTCCCCAAAGTTTTTTAGACTGATGTAGTCTCTACTGCCTGTTTTCTAATCAACCGAATGCCTTCTTCTGTTTTTGACAGTCAGATTCCATATTCCCTTCTTTTTCCTTTATATGCACTATTCCCTCTTGTTCCTCGAATTTTTGGGTGTACTTGCTTTGTTCAAGACAGGTGACCTCAGGTCTCGAATTACATCCCAAATCTCTCAAGTGTGTCTTTCTAAGATATTCTTGAGCTAAAAAAGGATATTGTTATTACTCTCCTTCATTAGGTCATTACTTGGTCTCTATTGATGTTACCTTTTTTTTATAATACCCCTACTTTGGTTCTCATGTGCCTCCTTCTTCGCACTCTAGCAATTTAAGGGACGATTTTCTTATTTATATAGTCAGTGAACAGGTAGATTCTCCTCTCTCTTGACTTGTTATTTGTCAGGTTTATTCTTGACGTGTGTAACAATCTATTAAGGCACCTCCCATCAGCCAAGACGTGGACTCGACCCATTCTGCTTCGTCCTTAGGTTCCTCACCACTACCTGATGCTAGCCTTTACCTTCCTATTACTCTTTGTAAAGGTAAACACATATACACTTATTCTATTTCTTCTTTTGTATCTTATCATGCTATCTCCCTCCTCTAAGTATTTTGTAGCCTTTTTAGATTCTGTTGTTGTCCCAATGTCCCTTACTGAAGCACTGGCTCATGATGGTTGTCAAGCTGCAATGAAAGAAGAGATGATGACCTTAGAGCACAATCATACTTGGGATCTTATACCTCTTCCTTCAAAGAAACGAGCCATTAGCTGTAAATGGGTGTTTACTATTAAGATGAATCCTGATGGTTCTGTTGCTTGATTAAAAGCTTGGTTGGTTGCTAATGGATATGCTCAAACATATGGGGTGGATTATTCTGAGACTTTTTCTCTAGTTGTAGAACTTTCTTTTGTCTGACTGTTTATCTCCTTAGCTTCCATTTACAATTGGGCACTTCACCAACTTGATGTGAAGAAAACATTTTTACATGGGGATATCTGAAGAGGTTTACATAGAGCAACCGTCTAGATTTGTTGCTTAGGGGGAGTCAGGGAAAGTATGCAAATTACAAAAGTCTCCGTATGGCTTAAAGCAATCTCCTCATGCCTGGTTTGGAAGATTTAGTACTATGATGATTGAGTTTGGCTTGCGAAGAAGTGCATATGATCACTTAGTGCTCTTTGCATCATCTAATTATGGGTGCATTTTTTTGGTTATATATGTGGATGATATAGTAATCACTGGAAGTGATGAAGCAGGATCAGAAGGATGGAAGCATTCCTTGGGACTCGTTTTCAGAAAAAGGATTTAGGACTATTGAAATATTTCTTAGCAATTGAAGTTTCTCACAGTCATAAAAGGATCTACCTATCTTAAAGGAAATATTTTCTGGATTTATTAAATGATGTTGGTTTTATTGAGGCAAAGACATATGATGCGCCTATGATACCAAATGTGAAGTTAAAAGTCAAAGATGGAGACTTACCTGAGAATCTTGAAAAAATAGGAAAATTATGGGAAAATTGAACTACCTTACTATCACTCGTCCTAATATTGCCTTTCTAGTAGGTGTTGTAAGTCAATTCATTTCATCTTTTAGGACCTCACACTTGTTATTCATATTATGAGACATCTAAAGATGCACTTGGATGTGGCATCTTATATCGAAATTATGGTCACCATACTATAGAAGGATTTACTGATGTTAACTATACAGGAGATCTTTCAGACAGGCGCTCTGCCACAGGTTATTGTGTTTTTGTTGGAGGTAATCTTGTTTCTTGAAAGAGTAAGAAACAAAGTGTTGTATCCTGATCAAGTGCAGAATTATAGGGCTATGGCTCAGACTACCTGTGAAATTATATGGTTACTTCATTTACTTAGTGAGATTAGGTTTGTTTAGTCTAAACCAATGAACTTATGGTGTGACAATGAAACAACCATTTATATTGCAAATAATCTTGTATTCCATGAGATAACTAAGCATATAGAAGTTGATTGTCATTTTACCCAGGAAAAGCTAGAAGATGGAACAATCTCAACTCAATGTGTTAGAACAGGGAGCCAATTAGCTGATGTGTTCACCAAATCATTACCGGGGAATTGGGTTAATTATATTTGTAACAAGCTAGGCCTGATCAATATCTATGCTCCAGCTTGAGGGGAAGTGTTACAAACTATAGTAGTTAACGTAATTATAGGGATCATATAGTTAATGTAAATAACATAGTCATAGGGATTTTAGCATGATTATAGGGATTTCTTTTGTAGTTTAACCTATGTATTCTTGTATAAATACCTGTAGTATCTTTCTAATAGAGTAATATATAAAACTTATTCTTCTCATTCTTCTAAAAAATTAAAGGCTCAATGGTGAGTGACTGCACAAGTGAGGAAAAGAAAGTGGGATGTGTTGGAGAGAAGAAGTTAGTGAGTGAAAAGAAAGAAAAGAACGTGAAAAGTGAGTAAAGAAAAATTTAGAGGAGCAAAAAAGTTAAGACATAACCATGTTTTTATGCAAAAGAGAGAGAGTTAAAGAGTGTACATTTAGGCAAGAGAGCTTTAATCTTGATTCGGTTTAAGGAAACTTTGTTTACTAACACTAATCTTGACCTAAGTTTTCCTAGTGTGCTTGTGACCTTGTTACGGGATTATGATGATGTTTTTTCTAAAGAGGTACCCATGGGTTACCACTTTTGGAGGGATTAAACACTATATTGACTTAGTACTAGGAGCTCAAATTCCTAACCGTCCAGCTTACCAAAGCAATAAAGAGGAGACAAAGAAATTATAAAGGCAAGTGGATGAATTACTTAAAAAGGGTTACATCAGGGAGAGCTTGAATCCTTGTGCTGTGTCAGTTATTTTAGTGCCAAAGAAAGATGGAACTCGGAGGATGTGTGTATACTGTACAGCGGTCAATAAGATTACTGTAAAGTATCGCCATCCTATTCCTAGATTATATGATATGCTAGATGAGTTGCATAGTGCTTGCATATTCACTAAAATTGATTTAAAAAGTGGATATGGATGAAAGAAGGTGATGAATGGAAAACTACATTTAAGACCAAATATGAATTGTATGAGTGGTTAATTATGCCTTTTGGCTTATCTAATGCACCTAGTACTTTCATAGTCATAATGAATCATGTTTTGTGTGAATTCCTCGGTAAATTTGTTGTTGTTTGCTTTGATGACATATTGATTTACAGTAAGAACTTAAATGAGCATGTTAAGCATGTTAAGGTTGTTTTGGATGTGCTTAGGAAAGAGAAGTTGTATGCAAACCTTAAGAAGTGTTCTTTTGCATAGATAAATTTGTCTTCTTAGGATTTGTGGTAAGTTCTAAGGGGAGTTGAGGTTGAATCTGAAAAGGTGAAAGCTATCCAAGAATGGCCGACACTTAAGTCAGTTAGTGAGGTTAGGAGTCTTCATGGTTTAGTAGGTTTTTATAGGTGATTTGTTAAAGATTTCTCTACTATTCCTGCTCCATTGAATGAAATCGTTAAAAAGAATGTTGATTTTAGAAGGGAGAAAGAATATGAAAATGCATTTAATATTTTAAAAGAAAAGTTATATACTGCACTTGTTTTACGTTTGCCTGATTTTTCTAAGACTTTTGAAATTGAATGTGATGTTTTTGGGCTATAGAGGTTGTTTTGATGTAGGAGAATCATCTCGTAGCATATTTCAATAAGAAGTTGAGCGAATCAATTTTGAACTACTCCACTTATGTTCAGGAGCTTTATGCCTTAGTGAGAGCTCTTGAAGTTTGGCAATATTACTTACTGCCTAAAGAGTTTATGATACATAGTGATCATCAATCTCTCAAGTACTTAAAGGGACAAGGGAAATTGAACGAAAGGCATGCAAGTTGGGTAGAGTATCTTGAAACATTTCCATATATGATTAAATACAAGAAAGGTAAGGAAAATGTTATGGTTGATACAATATCAAGAAGGTACGCTTTGATTTCTATGCTTACTTTTAAGTTACATGGATTTGAGCATTTGAAAGAGTTGTATGTGTAAGATGTTGATTTTGCTAATATATATCAAGCTTGTGAACATGTTGCATTTGATAAGTTCTATAGAAATAAAGGATATCTTTTTAGGAGTAAACAACTTTGCATTCTGGCATGTTCTATTAAAGAGTTGTTTGTTAGAGAATCACATACTGGAGGGTTAATGGGGCATTTTGGTGTGTAAAAGACCTTAGATATACTTGTGAACATTTTTATTGGTTAAATATGATAAAATATATAGAAAGGGATTGTGTTAAGTATATTGCATGTAAACAAGCTAAGTCTACGTCTATGCCTCATGGTTTGTATACACCTTTACCTGTACCTAATGAACCTTGGATTGATATATCTATAGACTTTGTATTTGGTTTACCTAAGACTAGGAAAGGTATAGATATCATATTTGTTGTTGTGGACAAATTTAGTAAAATGGTTCATTTTATTACTTGTCAGAAAACAGATGATGAAATAAACATTGTTGATCTTTTCTTTAGGGAAATGGTTCGGCTTCATGGTGTGCCAAGAACCATTATTTCAGATAGGGATGTTAAGTTCCCAAGTCATTTTTGGAGAGTTTTGTGGGGAAAGTTAGGTACTAAACTTTTATTTTCTACTACATGTCATCCACAAACTGATGAATAAACCAAGGTAGTTAATAGGAATTTAGGAAACATGTTGCGTGCAATTGTTAGGAAGAACTTGAAAACTTAGGATGATTATTTGCCATTCATTGAGTTTGCATATAATCGTTCTATACATTCTTCTACATGATATTCTCCATTTGAAATAGTGTATGGTTTTAATTCATTAACTGTGTTGGATTTGATGCCTTTACCTTTGACTAAGATTGCTAGTTTAGATGGCAAGAAAAAGGTTAACTTGGTTAAAATAATACACGAGAAAGCACGTGCATAGATTGAGAAAAAGAATCGCAAATACACACAAAAATCAAATAAAGGTAAAAAGCAAGTTCACTTCAAACCAGGTGATTGGATTTGGGTGCATATGTTAAAAGAAAGGTTTCCACAACAAAGGAAATCAAAATTAGATGCAAGGGATAATGGACCATTCCAAATGTTAGAACGCATCAATGACAATGCATATAAGATAGATTTGCCAGGTGGGTATAATGTTAGTGCTACTTTTAATGTTTCTAAATTATCTCCTTTTGATTTTGATTCAAATTCGAGGACAAATCCTTTTAAAGAAGGAGGGGATGATGTGAACACGACCATGGGAATTTGTAAGCAAAATGGAGCTAAAGATGAGCTAGTAATGTCGTAGGGACTAATAACAAGAACAAGAGCTAAAAAGTTCAAAGAAGCACTTCAATCCTATATGGGCCAAATTCTAGATGGCACGGAATGTCAAGAGAAAATGAGGGTCAATGATGTCATAACTAATCAAGTTGGGTAGAATGTATAAGAATGTACAAGAAGACTTTCATTCTTGTTTTATTAATTATTTTACGTTAGAAGCATAACTTTTGGCAGCCCACTACTTAGGTCTTTGACTTGTTTAAACCTTTTATGTTTAATGGGTTGTATTTTAGAAATATTAGTTTGGGCTTTAATTATTTTGATAGAAAGCCCATGTTTAAAGGCCTTTTTCATAGTTAGGGTTTCTATCTTTTAAGGGGTATAAATACATCATAATAAGCATTTTCTAGGGTTAGATTGGATGAATAACGAATTTTATACGAAAGGATTTTTTGTCTTCTTCTATTACATCAAGAATATAATTCTTATCAAGGTAATCACTTGTTGCGAAATTTTATTCTTGTTTTCAAATCAACCTTATTATAGGTGTTTCCTTCATATAATTGATTAAGGGTTCATTAGGTTTGGGAATTTCTTCTTGTTCATGTTCTACCCAAAGTTTGTGTTTAAGAAGTTTCAGGCTCTTTAGCCTTAGGGTTCCGCATTAGTATCTCTCTGGTGGAAATGTTTCAAAGTAAAATTAATGCCTAAAAAAATATGTTTATGTCCAATGTAGGAAGGTTGTAGCTAATTTAATCAATTTTGAGAACATTCATATTTATTAGCATGTGGATCTATTTATTCCAAAGAGACCAAATAAGGAGATAGAGAAATGCATCAAGAATTTTATACATTTAAGGAAAGTAGAAATCTCTAAATAGGCTAAGGTTATTTGGGATGCACTCTACTTACCCAAGTAAGAAGGGGGTATTAGCCTAGGTTCTTTGCAGGTGATACAATCTGTCTTATTGCTAAGAGGATATGGTGGTTATATAGTGATAAAAAGACCATATGCACCAAATGGGTGAATGAATATTACCTCAAGGATAATTGTTTTTCACAGATAAGAATAAGGAGGGAGTGGTCTTGGAGTTTCATTTATATAATAAGTAAAAGAGATCATATTTACCCTTATATCAAAAACCAAGTAGCAAATGGAAACACCATCTAGTTCTGGTATGATAATGGACCAATCAAAGTCTTTTATATATAAGGGAAATCTTAAATCAACTGAGAAAAATAATTCCTCTTAATTCTAAAGTGAAATAAGTAAGTTAGGATGACAGATGGATCTATAATTTTAGGGGCTTGAGCAGTATGAATGAACAATTTCTTAATTACAATCCTAATACCAGTAAGGAAGACAAAGCTATTTGGATGGCTAACAATTCATGAAAATTTAGTAATGCATCTTACTCAAACCCATTTAGGCCTGACTTAACTAAAGAGAAATGATATAACATAGTAATGGCAAAATAATTAATCCCTAAAACTTTATTCATAAGTTGGTTGGCTACTAAACAGAGATTAAGGACTAAGGATATGTTCTTTTGCATTTCAGATAATTTATGCATCCTATGTAAGTTAGCTACTATAACTATTATCTATCTTTTTTTCCTATTGTTAATACTCAACTACAATTTGGTCCAGAATTCAACACCTTTTAAATGTTTTTTGTGGAGAGACAGAATGGATGGATATATTAAAATGGGTTGATGACACATTTATAAGTATGAAAAAGGATAGTGCATTCTTAAAAACTAAATTTAACTACTACATATACTAGATTTAGTGTAACATCCCACCTTTAATTAGAAGGGTAGAATGGTAAATTGGTATAGGATGGGCTAGATTGGGATTGCATAGGATTGCTCATGCATAATAGGATTGCTACGCAGTAACATTTGTGCACATGCAATAACTGTACATGCATACATGACATTCCCGGTTTTCGTGCATAATGCAATTTTATTGTGATTAACGTGGTTATTGGGTTTGAAAAATTATTCTGAGTGCACCATTGAGTGTTTTCTATTTTAAGGG
>JANKYE010085954.1:0-17301 GCA_032467995.1 Erythroxylum dillonii
ATTCAACAAAATATTAAGAAATATAATATTCATCTCCTTATATATTTTTAAATCATACTCTCATAAGTCATTTTACACATCAACAATTAATATTAAATAATTAATTTTATTAAATATCTTTAATAAATAGCTAATGTTATTTGTTAATTAAATCAGTAGATAGAATTAGCAAACCGCAGATATAGTAAATTTATGGTGGCTGAGACATTTATTGAGAAAGATACACCTTGGCGAGTAATGGCAGATGGCTAAGTGAACATCTGATTCTGCGTTTAGGTTTTTACAGGTGGCAATCAATGGGGCTGGTGAACCGGAACCTGGATACAGTAATATTACCCCACTGCATCACGGACCATCATTTGTGACCACTGACCACCACCACCAGCAGAACCAGAACATTAGTTCCTCCGAAGGACAAGTAGTTTTCGCTTTCACCGACACTTTAAGAGTAAAGTAAAAGTAGTTGCTAATCTTAAATCTCTTGCACGGAGGAGGAGAGCTTATAAGATTGTACTCATTCTATAATTATCTTTAATTTAAAATAAAATAATTATTGATTCAGTCTCCGCATCAAAAGTTGTAAAGGTGGCTAAGGTTACAACAACTTTTCCATAAAGGAAATGGTTGTTGATAACACACTTGTTCGATGATTTTGTGATTACATTGGAACGTGTTATGTGAGCTTCCCAAGTGGTCGGGTTACTAGAAAAGGAAGGACTTATCCAAGAAAATGGTAAACGCATCAAATTAAAGAGATAACGGGAAGAAGAGATCGATGTTATGTGTCTGAACCTTAGAATCGTAGCTATTTCTGTAACTCTGCAAAAGGAGAGTGACAAAACAGATGAAAAGAGGGCAAAAATGTGGAAGGTCACTGTATCTATTTTTTACTGTTGGCATTTGATTCTTACATCACATGAACTAGTTGTTTGCTTCCTCACTTGTGCTTAGCCCATAAATCTTTTATAATTTCAGAATAGACAAAATTCATGCAATGATGCTTACAACTATATATGCAGAATGGTCCACTTCTGAAAGATGGTGTGGGGGTCCTTTTGAGGAGTTGGTGCAAACGGATGATTCATATTAAGGAGCTGTGTGGAGGTCAATCCCCATATTTCTTTTTGTTCTGTAATGCTGTCAAAGTTCACCAATTTAATTTAATATAGTTAGCATCCATTTTTAAGTGATAGAGGCCGAGTCGGTTTATGTAAAAGGTCTCAAATTATCACTTAAAGTATTGATTTATTTTAGATTATGTTCTTTAATAAATTTTTTAAATAATATATACTTTATTTTTGCCCCATTAATGACTAGATTTTTCTTGGCGTCCCAATTTAAGTCTTATTAGAGCCAACATACCGGGGCACAAAACTTGTGCCCAGAGTTCTTCACTTTGGAGGGGTATAGGGAGATTTATAATGTATGAATTTTTTTTTTCATATTTTTATAAAAAGATTGTTTATGTGATTTGAATCTATAACTTATGATTATAAAGAAGCAACTTTAAAAGTTGCTCCAATAAATCTTATTAATGGCTTAAAAAATAAGAAACTAGTAGTACAAATAGAAAGTGATACGCGACAATACAAAACTTAGACCATAGCTTTTGTCATTATCTTATCAAATAGCCATTGGCAAATATCTTAATTATATGTCAACAACGAGTGGTTCTTATTAATGGCTTAAAAAACAAGAATGTAGTATTACAAACAGAAACTGATCCCAGACAATACAAAACTAGACCATAGCTTGTATGATTATCTTATCAAATAGCCATTAGCAAATATCTTAATTATATGTCAACAACGAGTGGTTATTACACTATCAGATTCCTTTTTACTTCCCCCTACCACCATGGAAGTACTTGGGATGTTATTGGCAAACACCTCTACTTGATTCTTTACCTTTTATAATTCAAAAGCTGACTCATCATCCTCATACTCACATACCCCCATTATCAGATTATTCTGTAATTAAACTAATGATAGTTGCCTTATTAAATTAGGACTAACTGTACTCATCTTAGCTTGTCTTTCTCACCGTACAAGATGGTCCAGCATGCATTGAACTAATGATAGTTGCCTTATTAAATTAGGACTGATTGTACTCATCTCAGTTTGCCTCTCTCACCGTACAAGATGGTCCAGCATGCAAGCATGCATGTCATTATGTTATTGCTGCTAGCTTGATTAGCTTGCCCTGAGCGGTGGTCCAATTGGTTCTTATAAAATGTTTAAACTCCGCATGCATTACAAATCTTGTATTATCTTCGCAACTCTAAAAGTACATCTAAATGTTAGGAGGTATACGTCCCAATAAAGTAAAAGAAACAATTTTCTTAAAATTACGAAATTATAAATTTTTTGAAATTTATTTTAAAATTTTAATTTTTAAAAAACTCGAATGTTTATATTTCCGTTAAAATATAATAGTGAAACACTAAGTGTAAATTACGAAATTTTTTGAAAATTTCAATTTGCTCATATCTTAAGTTAAAGGACTAATATAAATTGACCAATTTTCTATAAGGGCTTGGTATATGGGGTTGCCCTTAATTCCGGCTCAAAAGGCCCAATTCTCACAGTTAAAATGACGTTGTTTTGATTAATTATATTAAAATATATTGTTTTAAACTATAAGTTTAAAATTTGAAAAATAAAATGATATTATTTTATTTCATTTTGTGGTGGTTACTAGGGAGGCTAGGCCATTATCAAGCCTTCGTAAATAGCATATCGATTATATGTTATTAATATAGTAACTCAACTCTTACAATCAAACTAATTATATCAACTCTTACAATCAAACTAATTATATCTAACTAAAGCTAATAATTTAAGACAATTACATTAGACTGTAATAATTTAAGATAATTATATTAAATTTTTAGTTTAGATTGAATTTAAAAGTTAACTTGGGTTATCATTGGTCATGCCAACAATATTTGATAGATATATGTATAAAATTCTTTATTTTAACAGAAAAGATATTTTAAAATTAAAAGGATTTTTTGAAAAATTTAAAATTAGAAAATTTTTTAAAATTTATTTAAATTATAGTGGAGTTCCTGTCTTTTACCCTTTATTGAATTATCAAATTTTCAAATAGTTTATTCAAAACAATTAATTTATATATTACTAAATAAAAACTCCTTAAACCTCATTTCACTTTAAACAAATATTGCAATTTCCATGTTTTCAAAGAAAAACCTCTTTAAATCTCATTTTTCTTGAAGACAATAGCCACTACCAACTTTTTTTTCTTCTTTTAAACAAGTTTAAACACAACTCAACTAAAAACTATTTAGAACCTAAAAAGTTCTCGTACCCCATTCTTTTTGCAACTATTTTTTGGTCATTAGCCCATAAGGGGAAGTCTTAATGTGAAGTAGATAAGTTGAAGCTCTTTTTAGGATTTTCCTTTTCATTTTGTTTATATGTAGCCCTATAAAATCCCTTTAAATCCTTTGTCTAAAAAATGATGTACCTATTCTGTGCCAATACATCCCATCCATTTATTTTTGTGAGGACCTATCCTGTTCCAATGCATCCCAATAAATGGATGGGATGCATTGGGAGAGAATAAGTGCACCATTTTTTTAACAAAAGCTCAATCCCCCTGTAAAATTGTAATGTAGTTTATTATTGTACCATTGGGAAACGCGAGTGCGGTTCTTAATTATACTACCATTAATTACCCAAATAAAGTTTGTCGGACCGATACCCTATTTCATGTGTGAGAATGAATAAGTACGAGATTTCACTATTAATGCAACTTGAATAAAATTATATGATGAATGTTGTGTAACTATAAAGGGATTAAAACTTTCACAAAAGTCCGATTATAGCAATTTCTACCAAGAGCAGAATGGTACAAATTTTCACTCCTCACAAAATGCTTCTCTGACTCTAACCCAAACCTCATTTCCAGTTTTACAAAAAAACGGCAGTGGAGCTGAATTAGTACCACACTAGGATGTCAGAAGACGTCGTGCCAGATTTGGGGTTACGACAATATAAAAATATAATAAGGTAACATGTAATGTAAGCGAGGCTTTGAGTTTGAGTAGGAGGTGGATAAAGTGAGTGACGATCCACATAAGCAACTTTTGTCATCGCCGACTTTGGAGCTTTCAAACGTAGCATCAACCCACTGACACGTTTGACAGCTGTTACTTGGGAGTTTGTTGGATCCGTGACGTGACGTTGATTTGCTACACTGCGACTTATAATCACCCCAAATAGCTTATAAAAGAGCATCCGATTATTACTCACCACATTATGTATTTCTGAAGCCTACCCTAATGTGCTTGTGTTACTGGTTAGGAATATTTCAAATCGGCTTTTAATGGCAGTTAATTTTGTCAATGTAATAGTATTATTTCTATTTTTCCATTTTGTCAAATATTTAAATTCAGCTTTTAATGGCAGTTAGTTTAGTCAATGTAATATTATTATTTCTATTTTCCATTTTGTCAAATATTTAAATTCAACGCAGTTAGTTTTGTCAATGTAATAGTATTATTTCTATTTCCCGTTTTGTCAAATCATAAAAGAAGAAATTTTCTCAGATTTGACTTTAATGGAAAAGATAATGCCCCCAGAAGTCATATGTAAATACAGCCAATGCCTCTCTTTCCTGGCAAATTTGAGCCTTATCATCTTACAAAAAGTTTACTCTTTGGTCCCTATTAAAACATCCATTTTCACAAGAACACCCCTATCGATCTCACCACTTATCTTATTACTAGCAACATCCTCTATTTGATTTGATAAGCCCTTGTAATTTTATATAAAGAAATAAATATGGACATAGATGACCTACTTCTCTTGACTACTGCACCCTCTCTCCGCTCGTTTCTGTATTTAGCTTCAATACGATCACAATCCTGAATCCCTCACAAGCATTCTCGCACTTGTCTTTCTCATTTATTTATCGCACTAATAAACGAAAAGTCCAAACAAGGAAACATAATCTCTGTGGATCCTTTTTCTCGATTCTCAGCTTCTTGAAGCTTCTTAAATAGTGAAGTGGTTGCGGAGAGTGAGAGCGAGAGCGACAACGAGATATAGAGAGACAGAGCGAGTGAAGAGAGAGGATTTGCTGTATGTCAGTGGATTGTATAGAGACATACTTTGGTGGAATTGGCGAGCTCGCAAACCCCCTGCAATGGCCTCAGCTTCGCAAAAGACGACGTCTCGATCTTCTTCTTCCCCACCGCCGCCGTCTTGTTGTCCCGGCGCCGCCCCTCCCCACAGTGCTGCTCCCGCGGAGAATGTCGTGCATGATTGGACCGTCGCTCCCTCTGCCGATCAGCTCA
This sequence comes from Erythroxylum dillonii, assembly GCA_032467995.1. NCBI lineage: Eukaryota > Viridiplantae > Streptophyta > Magnoliopsida > Malpighiales > Erythroxylaceae > Erythroxylum > Erythroxylum dillonii. Next base: position 5,324 of record JANKYE010085954.1, read on the forward strand.
GGAAGAGCGCCGTCGCCGTCCAGTCCGTGATTCGGACTGTCGATTCTCTTCCCGAGGCTTCCTCTAATAACGCTACCAAAGGCATACTACGACACACTCTCTCTCTTTCGGATTTTCTTTTTGTCATTGTTTCTCTCTCTTGATCTTTTTGTTTTATTTCTTCTTATCTTTTTCTTTTCCTGGTATGGAGATACCGTCTTTTGATGTGCCTTTTTCGGTGCATGACTCATTCGCTAGTCGAGAGTTATATTTCATGATCTATTTATCTCACTTTAGGTACATTAACGAGAACTGTTCTTAATAAAAATCAATACATGTGTTGGTTGTTTAACAGTCGAAACTTTTCAAAATATTATGTTTCTCTCAATGCTAAAGTGTCTCTTGTTGTTTTCGTACATGAAGCGTCCATGATTCATTACTGATTCCTCTTTAAGGGCCATTTTATTAAACTCTTCCCTGAAACTCAAAGTCTATTTGAATGTTTATAAACATGAAACATGAGTTGGTTTTAAAATTAATGGATCTGTACGATAAACAGCAATGGTTGCGTCAAGCTGACTTATTGACTACTGAAAATTGGTCCTGCCAAAACCCTTTACCTCATTTGACGTCCATTATCTACTAATGACGGAGGAAAAATTAGTTTGTTAATTAGCATTTGTGTTAATCCAGGAAATTATCTTTGGAATTAAAATGGTAAGCAGTTCACCATAATTAGTATGGAGGGAAGGCATGTTTTTGGTTGTTAGCTCGAGTTACGTGACTGACCCTCATTTCTTACTTCTTCAGCAGGCGTCCCAGTTATGTTGAGGGCTCAGACCAGTCACCCTTTGGACCCGTTGTCTGCCGCTGAAATCTCTGTAGCAGTGGCAACTGTCAGGGCTGCTGGAGCCACTCCAGAGGTTGGCAATGGCTTTTGTCTCACTATTTCGCTCTCTCTCTTAAGTAATGGTTCCTTTTTTACTTTTGATGTTGATTTGTTCATCATTTTTCCTGAGTTCAGGTCAGAGATAGCATGCGATTCGTTGAAGTGGTTCTATTTGAACCAGATAAACACATTGTTGCATTAGCAGATGCATATTTTTTTCCTCCCTTCCAACCATCGCTGCTTCCTAAAACAAAAGGTGGGCCTATAATTCCTACCAAACTGCCTCCCAGGAGGGCTAGACTTGTTGTTTATAACAAAAGGTCAAATGTGACTAGCATATGGATTGTGGAGCTATCTGAAGTACACGCTGTTACTCGAGGTGGGCATCATAGGGGGAAAGTAATTTCATCAAAAGTTGTTCCAGATGTTCAGCCTCCGATGGTTTGTTCTATTGCCTTGCGATCCATTTTTATTTGCGTTCACCCTTCAAGTAGATTTAAGCTTTAGTAATGGGAACATTTGTTAACGTTGATCAGGATTGACAGAGATTAAATATTTAGATAAATGTGATGGGGAAATTTTCTGTCATTTCAGGGTATTCCAAACAGGTCATAATTTTAAGGAGGGATAGTTCCTGAAAATAATCATGACAAGTTTTTTAGTACATCGAAAAGCATAATATTTACACAAGTTCCCATCAACAAACAAATATCCCACGAAGATTGATAATCCTGGTAGATATAGAGGCATTCCTACATGAAGAAAGCTATGGTGTGTTGAGACCCAGAGCCATGTCCCCTGGAAGATTAATCGGCATTTAAAGTTGTGTTAAATTACTTACATTCATAATCCATATTATTAACTGTATCATTATTTGGGCCAATCGTTAACGTTATGCATCAGTATATTAAGAGGGTAATATTGTTTCTTGACTGGATGTGCTAGGAATTTATGTCACCATCTTTTCTCATATTCATACTTTGGAAATCCAGGATGCTGTTGAGTATGCTGAATGTGAAGCTGTTGTTAAGGACTTCCCACCTTTTAGAGAGGCCATGAAGAAAAGGGGTATTGAAGATATGGACCTTGTGATGGTTGATCCCTGGTAAATTACAGTGACTCCAGTTGTCTAACTAATTTTATCTGAAATTTATTTATTATGAGAGCCATGACTAGTCTAACTTCTTAACATATTCCAGGTGCGTTGGTTATCATAGTGATGTTGATGCTCCAAGCAGAAGACTTGCTAAACCACTTATATTCTGCAGAACTGAAAGTGACTGTCCGATGGAAAATGGATATGCCCGCCCAGTTGAGGGCATCTATGTTCTTGTAGATATTCAGAACATGAAGGTGATAGAGTTTGAAGATCGTAAACTTATTCCTCTGCCTCCAGCTGATCCATTAAGGAACTATACGGCAGCTAAGACAAGAGGTGGTGTTGATCGAAGTGATGTGAAACCTTTACAAATTATTCAACCTGAAGGTCCAAGCTTTCGTGTCAATGGACACTTTGTTGAATGGCAGAAGGTACATGGCTTGTTAAGTTGATCTATTAACTTATGCTTTTGTAAGATTAACTTATATATAATAACAGTGTCACATTGTTGCTGATGTGCAGTGGAACTTTCGTGTTGGATTCACTCCTAGAGAGGGTTTAGTTATACATTCTGTTGCATATGTGGATGGAAATAGGGGTCGGAGACCTGTAGCTCACAGGATAAGCTTTGTAGAGATGGTTGTGCCTTATGGAGATCCAAATGATCCACATTACCGGAAGAATGCTTTTGATGCAGGGGAAGATGGCCTCGGTAAAAATGCTCATTCCCTTAAGAAGGTCGGGTGACTAATTATCTTAGAGTGCTCATGCCTTGATCTTTTTTTTCCATTAAAAACTTTTTCATAAGTATCACCATTTTCTGATATCTGATAATGCGAACCATCTTCATAGGGATGTGACTGCTTGGGCTATATAAAATATTTTGATGCCCACTTTACTAACTTCAGTGGAGGTGTTGAAACAATTGAAAACTGCGTCTGTTTGCATGAGGAGGATCATGGCCTTTTATGGAAGCATCAAGACTGGAGAACAGGTTTGGCAGAAGTACGAAGATCTAGACGGCTCTCTGTATCCTTCATATGCACGGTGGCAAATTATGAATACGGATTCTTCTGGCATTTCTATCAGGCAAGCAGGGACTTTTCCTCGATTCTTGTTATGTGCTTAAATCGCCTTTTGTTAGTTGATGGAGCTTGTGGCTTGTGAAAAAAATCCCCCTGCTGTCGAAAGGTTCAGAATTTGTTATAGCAAACATTCAATGATAATGTAACAGTGACATTTCAATAATTACTTCCTGGAGCAATATATATGACGGACGGTAAACAATTTTAGGTTAGACTCATTTCAGTTCTGTTCCACCTTGTATGCATCTCTGTATTTGTTAGCTGTCATGCTTAGAATGCTTGTTTGGTTTTATCTTCACTAATATCTGCTGTCAAAAAGACGAAATCTACTTCAGCTTTCAGATATTTTAAAGGATCTAGTATAATTGGTTCAAGACATGTTTTTACTTGTACATTTTTTGTGTATCTAATCTTGGAATCTAAATTGTTTTCTTGTTGCATTGAAAAATCTAGCACTAAAGCTGTACGATTGCTCATTCTTATTCACTTTTAACATGTTACTTGAATGGGCTCTATTGTTACAGGATGGGAAAATAGAAGCTGAAGTTAAGCTTACAGGTATCTTGAGTTTAGGAGCCTTGCAGCCTGGAGAGACCCGAAAATATGGTACAACTATTGCCCCAGGTCTATATGCCCCAGTCCATCAGCACTTTTTTGTTGCCCGTATGGACATGGCTGTTGACTGCAAGCCTGGTGAAAGTTTTAACCAGGTGAACTGTGTTTCTATTTGATTCATTGATAAGCTGCCAGGCTTTTGATAGTGTTGGTTCTACTATTTTCTGAACATATACTTCTAATCAAAATGATTTTAGTAAAATCTCCACTTTCCTGACCTTTTCTTTTATTTAGCCTGACATTCAATTCTTGTGAACCAGATCTAAAATTGTTTTCTTGGAGAAAATATCTGTAGTTTGTCAAATCTTTACACACTAAAGGCCAGCAAAAAGGGAAAATATGTGTTTGTGGAGTACATAACGAACTCTTTGATGATGTGATTTTGTTGACGAATTTATTGATACTATTCTCAATCTTTTACGCTGTCATATCCCTTATATGTTACTAGAACAGGACTCTCAAAAATGAATTTTAGAGTCTCGATCCACTTTCTTAATCCTTGCTCTTCCTAGTCATGTGTCTAGAAATTACATTATCGATTTGAATGGTAGAAGTGCAACTTCTACAGGAGGTCATGTACTATGTTATGACCAGTTAAAGTCATGACGAAGGTATGCACATAAGAGTACTAAAAGTTTTGTGATTACCATAGCAACAGATTCCACTCACGAACTATAATTGCATTTTTATATGAAAAGATACTGCTATGTTCTGATTTCATGATGCGTATAGTTACTAGGAGCGAATGTTTCGTGAGCCGTGTGATAGTTTTCAGGAGTTCTAGATTTTATGTGAATCTAATTGTCATACTATATATAGAAGGTACTCATTTTAGTATGAGGATATTTATGTCATGTGCTTGATATCTTGATGTCTTCACATTTATTCCTTTAATATTATAAAAGCTTTTTATTTCATGCTTTTAGGTCGTTGAGGTTGATGTTAAAGTTGAGAAACCTGGGGAGGCCAATGTTCACAACAATGCGTTTTATGCCGAAGAGAAGCTGCTCAAATCAGAATTGCAAGCGATGCGGGACTGTAATCCTCAAACAGCTCGCCACTGGACCGTAAGATATTGGTTGCAGTCTGCTCCCTCTGTTTTCTTGTAGAGGATTGGCATAGCATCTAATTTTGACTTCTCTGAGATGCATTCTACTGAATGAGTTTATAATTCCAATAATTTGCATTATCTGATCTTTTTTCAAACCATTTTATGCTTGGGACTGATTTGGTTCCCCATTTATGAACCTTCTTTGATTGATAGCTTGACAAATAAATATGCAGCACCTCTCGAGTTTTGCATCGATTTTATATTTTGTTCAACTGATTATGCTGGTGTAGTTTTAATTAAAGGGTAACATGTCCTTGGACCTCCTGAAATGCAGTCAATTTACCGTCAAGATTTCAGTTTTTTTTGCCCTATGATGCCAATTAATGTTAAGGGTTGTGTTGATTGGATAGAACCTGTGACATTCCGATTGTAATGTATACAGAATTATAGCCCGATATGCTGAACGTATGCAGCAACTTATGTTTAATTTTCAGGTGAGGAACACTAGAGCTGTCAATAGGACAGGACAGTTAACAGGATACAAGCTGATGCCGGGTTCAAATTGCTTGCCATTGGCTGGTCGAGAGGCCAAGTTTTTGAGAAGGGCTGCCTTCCTGAAGCATAATCTATGGGTTACGGCATATGCACCTGATGAAATGTTTCCAGGAGGAGAGTTCCCCAATCAAAATCCACGTGCTGGTGAAGGACTAGCGTCATGGGTTAAGCAGGACCGATCGTTGGAAGAAAATGATATAGTTCTCTGGTAAGTAGCTATTGCCATGTGCACAGGCTTCCCCTTGATTTGTTATCTGAATATGTGAATTGCAGGTATGTATTTGGAGTTACGCACGTTCCTCGGTTGGAGGACTGGCCAGTCATGCCAGTGGAACGCATTGGTTTTATGTTAATGGTACTTTAAACCTTGTGCCTCGTATCGACATGCTCTTTTTCCATTGTTTTATTGTGTTCATTCTCTTTGATTCCGCATCTGGTGAATGCAATTGCAGCCACACGGCTTTTTCAACTGCTCTCCAGCCGTTGACGTACCCCCTAGTCCGTGCGAATTGGATACCAAGGACAACGATGCCAAAGACAACGTCATTCCGAAGTCACTTCAAAATGGATTGGCTTCAAAGCTTTGAAATGCTTGTTTTTCTATTATTTTTGTTCTGGCTCGTCCACTGTTTCTATATTACTCCTAGTGGACAAACATGGTTTAAAATGTGGATTTTTACATCTCCTAGACACCTGGCTGTGATATTGAACGGTGTTTAATTCAGCTTATTGGTTTTTTACTTCATATCTTTCAGTTACTTATTTCCTTTTATAGTGTAAGTTTTCCAATCACTTTATCATACTATTCTGAATACCTGAAAGAACAACAGTGTAAGTTTTCCAATCACTTTATCATACTATTCTGAATACCTGAAAGAACAACAGAGAAAACCGTTCGTTGATATTTCATACTCGATTTCTGTTTTACAGCAATTGAACTGACATTTTTATTAAAAGGAAGTTGAAATAAGAGAATTGGATCAGTAAAATGCAATTGAAAGATTGGTAATTAGCTTTATCGGAAACAGACGTCTTTTGGCTTGAGGAGCTAGAAAAAATGCCATTGCCTGGATCATCTTTACTTGGAACTTTATTTTAACAACTGAGATAGAAAAAAGAAGCGACTGACTATTCCACGTAAACAGCATAAATTGAAATCCCAACCTTTCTTTCCAAAGGTCCAAAGGATGAACGCATTATTAGTCCAAAAAAAGCAGCTTTTACGTCTATCAGCTTTATAGCTTTCTATCAATCAACCAGTAGAACTTGGACCAGGTGGAGACACGTTGGCCTCAAACTCTAATAAAGTAGTGATTTGAAAAAAAGGGTACTGCATATCGGAAAGCTTGCAAGGGATTCTGTGCAACTGGGTCTGTTTAAGTTGGCTCCTGAAAGTGTCTTGACTAATTGATTTTGAGGTCATCGCAAGCCAAAAACAAATCTGATGCCATCACCAAATTCCAATCAAAACAAATGTTATTTCACGGGTCTTGGTCTGATGGCTTGGTATATTTAATTAAATTTGGAAGAGAGGTTGGGCAAGAAGACCAAGACCTGTGAATCAAGTCTTGTGCTTCTGTCCACATCATTTGCCCCATTTTGCTTTGGCCAAAAGGTATGCATTTTTACATGGGTATAGTTTTTTTTCTTTTCAAATCTTAGTCTTACATTTATACAAAACTTACGTAAATAAATAGTTGATATTTATAAGACAGAATAAGGATCGAAGAAAATAGACAAAAGATCCTGACAATTGTTATATCCACCGTTTCATAACTTTCAAATAAATTAAAAATCGTATCAATTTAATAATTACCTCAAAACTAACTAAGAATCTTATTTAAATTATAAAATCATTTACTAGAGTAAATCATATGTGTAGGATGTGACATTCTAATACATGGTACGAGAGCTTAATATGACAAACTTGAGCAGTCCGAGTAGAGGTAATTGTGGTGATCCAAAGCAAATGAATGGAAGGACCGGTAACTAAAATTTCATTTGATTGTTCATAGTAACAAGAAAAACTAGTATTAATGTATCAATTCAACAACATAACTAGCTACCAAAACAGGAAAACAATGCAAATGAGAATGACACCGGCTTCTACGGGCATTCCCACCACAATCACCAGCGGCGATGAAGAAAAAACGCTCCAGAAAGAGCTCTATCTTCTAATTCTACTAGCCGACCAAGTCATCAAGTCTGCCGCCAACGTCGACCCCTCAAAGGGAGATCACTGCTCGGAACTCGTCAAGAAAGTGGACCACCTCTCCAACATGTTTTGCGCTGCCGTCCGCTTCTCCGTCGCCACTCCTTCCCTCTACGACCGCCCTCTCCGCTGCGTTTCCGCCGACATCTCGAAAAACCTCGACCGGACCCTTGCTTTGGTCCGCAAATGCAAGCACTCCGGCGTTCTTTGGCAAGTCTTCTCCATCACCACCACCGCCGATTTTCGAAAGGTGTCGAGCCTTTTAGAGTCTTCCATAGCGGACATGAAGTGGCTCTTGGCAATCTTCGAGTCTGCCGGGGGCACCTCTTTCTCTCTCCCGCCAATTGCTAGTAACGATCCCATTCTCGCTTGGGTTTGGGCCTATATATCAGCTCTTCACATGGGTCAGCTTAATGACCGTGTTGATGCTGCTAACGAACTGGCCTCTTTAGCTGGTGATAATGATAGGAACAAGAAGATGATTGTTGAGGAAGGTGGGATTTCTCCCTTGTTGAAGTTGCTTAAAGAAAGTGATTCACCGGAGGCTCAAATTGCGGCCGCAACCGCCCTTTTTAACATTGGTACTGATCAGGAGAGAGTTAAGTTGATAGTTGATGCTCTTGCGATTCCTATGATTGTTGGAGTTCTGGTGGATTCTCCGGTGAGAGTTCAAATTGTGGTCGTGAAGTTGGTGGCAAAAATGGCTGAACTGGACCTGTATGCGCAGGAAGAGTTTGTGAGGAGGAATGTTACTAGGCCGTTGGTATCACCTTTATCTGCTGATTTGGTTTGGAATGTTGATAGCAATCAGTCTGTGAAAAGTAGTGTTCATTCGGTTGTTGAGTTCAATAAGGAGTTGCCTTTCGAGAAGAATAACAGTAGCAACGGGGGGAGTTATCATTCTGATGCTAGTAGTAGTCATAGGAAGGAGAGGGAGACGGAGGCACCCGAGGCGCGGCATATGCTAAAGGTTTGTTGTGGAGAGGCGTTGTGGAAGTTGTCAAAAGGGAGTGTGATAAATAGCAGGAAGATTACTGAGACAAGAGGATTGCTTTGTTTGGCTAAGATGATTGAGAAGGAAAAGGGGGAGTTGCAGTTTAATTGTTTAATGGCTGTTATGGAGATTACGGTGGTGGCAGAGGTTAATGTAGATCTTAGACGTGCTGCATTTAAGACTAATTTACCTGCTGCGAAGGCAGTTGTGGATCAACTATTGAGAGTGGTTCAGGAAGAAAGTGATCCAGAGCTGCTGATTCCTGCTATTGTATCTATTGGATGCCTGGCTCGAACATTTCCTGCTAGGGAAACCCGGATAATCCTGCCTTTGGTTTCCCAACTTGGTAGCAGGAATGTGGATGTGGCCACAGAAGCTGCTGTTGCCTTGGGCAAATTTGTGTGTCTGGACAATTACAACCGCTCACAGCATTCAAAAGCAATTATTGAGTTTGATGGAGTTAAAGCTTTGATGAAGTTACTTCGGGCTGGTGGTCGTGCTCAATTGCACGGCCTTGAGTTGCTGTGTTACCTTGCACTGAGTGCTGGCAACAGTAAGGTTCTTGAGCAAGCGCGGGCCTTGCATGCCCTTGAGGGGGCAGCTCGTCATGTGGTAGCTCAACATCCTCAGATGAAGGATTTGTTTGTGGATGCCATACACCACCTTACTCTCTATCAAGCTGGAGCTCATCCTCATAGGCTACCATTGTCACCATAATATAAACTTCACCCTTTTGATGGATACATAATTATTCAATCTGTTATTGCAGCACACACACACATATATATTGATATGTAGATATATTTGATAATACTTTGTTGATTATAAGCTGGTTACACTTAGTAAATTAGATCGAGGAATAGCTTAAAACCCGATGTATGTATTAAGAGACATTTTTGAGAGTCCTTGCCTAACATCCCTATAACTGCTGAATGCAAATAGTTCCGTATTCTGTTCATGATGGGATATCTGGTGACATATGATATAAAAATAGACCACCTTAAAGCATTGGATTATATAAATTACTCTTGATTGTTGCTCCAGCTGATATCGGAATTTAGCACCGATCCTATTGCAGACTTCAATGGTTTAGTTGACGTGAATCTTCTTTCTAGTCTATATCCGATCTGTAACACAGTTCCGGCATCTGAAATTAACCCTTTCTTTTTCGATTGTATTCATGAAAATATATTAAGCTGGCATTCTATTTACAAGGAGATTAACAAGTCAGGCACGCAGTTAAGGGTTCAACCCATGTCCATCTGTTAACAAAAGCAGAGGATCATCTTGCAAGGTCATGAGTCAGTTCTAATTATCAGTTTTTCTTATGAACTTTGTTCACAGGATGTCTTCTGAATATTTCTGTTGTACCTTATATAAGCATTTTCAAATGGGATGTTTATGAAACCTCACTGAATTAATATCTATACTGTAGCTATGCTCATTCTCCTATTTAGAGTTGCCATTGGAAACGCCTCGAGTCTTATATTATCATTTGCCTGTTCATCCAACCTTTCATGTATCGAACCTTAAACGATATGTGAAAGGCTCTTATTAAGGTTTTGAAACTTGTGTGACAAGATTTGTTAGTGAAGGTTTTAGTTGGATCAGCTGCCCAAACAATCTTGTCTTCCTCCTCATTTGAACCTCTGTCCCTTGGAGCATTCTCTAGAAGTCTTAGATTCTATTGTTCCATTCCCCATTTTCCAGTACCTCCTTCACCTTGGCTTCATTGTGGATTATAAATATGAGCAGCTGAAATATAGAAATAGGTTCAAGCGGACAAGGACATTCCAATTATCGAACCGAAATGTTATTTATTCCCCATTTCCCATCTTGCCTCTAATATTACCCCTGAGCTTTAACTCTTGATTCATCGTCCATAAGGTATTTGCAATAAGTTGTTTGAAGTGAATCACACGTTAATACACTACTTAATAACGATATATATAGATGCACAAGAAAGGGGGTTGAATTGTGGTAAACTTTTGCTTAACTCCCGTTTTTTAAAAAACTTCTTTTAATTAAACAAAACTTGCTCGTTTCAAAAGAACTAATGTATACACGTTCGTAAAAGATTTTCTATAGACTTATGTAAACAGTAATATTGAAAATCACGATTAAGAGAGAGAGAGAGAGTTGAGAGATTTCGATACAGTAATTTTTATACTGGTTCACCCCAAACCGTGGGCTACGTCCAGTCCTCAGATGTCTTTCTGAGATTTCACTATCTCTTCAAAACTTTACAAGTATTCTTTTTCTTCGAGCCTCTTCAGGTCTCTATACACTTAGTAATCTTTTACACTTAGCCTCTTCAGGCTATCTGTATCACCTTTACACTAACAGTGTTATGAGCTTATTACAGAAAATAGCTCTAAACAGTTTGTACAGTAATCTCTAGCTTTTGAGCTTTTTCAGTTGATCTATACACCTGTGTATCTCTTCAATTCCAACTTGTATATATAGCCTTGTCTTCAACTGCTTCTTGATAACTGTTTCTTCATTCTTTAAAGAAGCGGTTATCCAGTTGAGTTCTGTAACTAACTCAGACTGATGCTTCCGTCTGCTTTCTAGCGTCTGCTTTCTAGCATCTGTTTTTTAATGTCTGCTTTCTTGTGTCTGCTTTCTTACGTCTGCTTTCTAGCGTCTGCTTTCTAGCGTCTATTTTTTTTAACGTCTGCTTTCTTGCGTCTATTTTTTTAGCGTTTGCTTTTCTTTCAACTAGCTTCCGTTTGCTTTTCTTTTAACTAGCTTCCGTCTGCTTTTCTTTTAACTAGCTTCCGTCTGCTTTTGAACTTTGCGTCTGCTTTTCTTTCGACTAGCTTTCGTCTGCTTTTGAACTTTGCGTCTGCTTTTCTTTCGAATAGCTTTCATCTGCTTTTGAACTTTGCGTCTGCTTTTCTTTTGACTAGCTTTCGTCTATTTTTCATTCTTCTTCTTTTGTTTTCGTCTGCTTTTGTTTATCATCAAAATCCTTAATCGTAAAGTCATTTTGACTTAACAATCTCCCCCTTTTTTATGATAACAAATACTTTTATTAGTAGAATGAAAATCTTTACATATTACTGTCAACAAAAAAATTACAAAGGTAAGAACTTCAAAACAAGAACTTACAGTTTTCTTCAATCTTGTGTTCTTCCTTTTTCAACGCTCCCCCTGTGTGCTGATTTTAACTTCCTTTACTCTTCTCCTCCTATTTGTTACTAATAAAAAATGATTATAACCGAAAATGCTGTATCAGCTTCTTAAGCATCTTCTTGTACTTTTTCACTTCCTTTTTCTTTCAATCTCCTCAACTTGTTTAGCTGAATCTTCTCGTAAGATTGAGCTTAGGGATCTTGTTGCTTTGGGTGCTCGTAACTCAAAGTCTTTTACCTGTTTTGACTCTCTGGATTGCTTCTCTTCTTGCTGTCATATGGTTTGAACTCTAGGTGACCTTCTTGTTTGCTTTGGAATGTCACTTAGTAGAGTCTCCCCTTTTCTTTTCAAAGCACCTTCC
>JANKYE010089285.1:0-17210 GCA_032467995.1 Erythroxylum dillonii
ATTTTAAATACTTTGTATTATTCTTAATTTTATATTTGTATGATGATGTTTGTCTTTTTTTCATATTAATTGTGGTTATTATTTATATGTGAAATATTTACAAATTATTGTTATTTCATATTAATTGTGATTATTATTTATTATTATGATTTTTGAAAACATGGTTGATGTTAACTTGAAAAATATACAGTACAACTGTACAATATGCCAATGAACTATTTTGCAAATTTTAAAAAATTTCATGAACTATTTTATAAATTTAAAAAATTACTTGAAACCGGGTACCACTACAGGTTTGTATCGTACCAGAACCTAATCCGGTACCGTCTAGTACAGTATTCACAACTTTGGATAAAAGTACCGAAAATTAGTATAAACTTTATCTTTTAATATTTCAATACCTAAATTCCAATTTTATATTATTATATTAGTTCTCTTAATTTCGAAACGAATCATTTAGTTAGCTTTTTGAGCATGTGATTTTAATTGAAAAAAAGAAAAGAGTAACGTTGTCTCTTGTTTCTCACTTTAACCCTAAATCCACCTTCTCTTCTACGTCAAATTCACCATCCTCTTTGGTACATCCACTAAAAAAGAAACCTTTATTCCACTATTTTCCTACTTTCTCAATCCAACCCGACACCAACCATTGCCCATCCTAGAAATCAATTATAATATTAGTAATGGCATTGAGTCGAGTTGAAAAATTTTATGTAAGAGCTTAAGCCTAATTTGAAGTTTGGATAAGTCAAGATACATAACTAAAGTCTGATTGGAAACTGACCTGAATTCCACTCAGACTTCAAGGCAAAGACTCACGAATCGAACTTGATTAGGTTTAAATGGTCTAAAGTCTAATCAGAATCAAACTCAGCTCGAGATTTTAGTTTTGCATAAATAATTAATTAATAACTATATAGAGAAAGAATTACGTATAAAGAAAAAAATATAGGGTTTGATGCAAGTTTATTACTATTGATTATAAAGTTATCATCTAGTTTTCGTGAATTCCAAATTATCCAACAGACCATGCTTGTCAACATTTTATAAAATGTATCCACTACTATGGATTAATTGAGTAACTTTTCCCTATTCAACCAAATTCATACCCTAAAATAATTGGTTTATGACTTCAATATGTATCCTTATTTTTTATCTTTGAAATAACTTGTTTAGAAGTTATGAACTTCTTCCTTTAAAGGCTTTGATATGGATAGTTTATTAAATTAGTAGTTAAGGTTTTGACAATTCTAAGGGATGCTTGTGATGATATAGGTATGCTCTTTGCTTTTCTCTAAGACGCTCATTTTCCTTCTTCCTTCATCGCAAATTGTCTAATAGCTTTTTTTTTCTCTTTAAACACAAACTAATCACTCTCAAACTTAGAATTAAAAGTTTTGATATTCCTTTTCTTCTTTTTTCCTTTAATAATTTTTCTCTTTTACTTATTTAATAGTTTTGAAAATTGGAATCAAGAGTTCTGAAACTCCTTTTCTATCGGTTTCCTTTAACAAGTTTTCTCTTTTACTTATTATCAAGGATCTTTATTTTCCTTATTTGAAATAACTTATTCTATTGAATTAGTAGTTAAGTTTTGAAAGTTTTATGCTGATATGACATAGGTATGCTCTTAGCTTTTCTCCAAGATGCTCATTTTCTTTCTTCCTCCATTGTAAATGATCTAATAGCCTCTTTTTTGTCCTTAAACACCAACTAATCGCTCTCAAACTTGGAATTAAAAGTTTTGAAATTCCTTTTCTTCCAATTTCCTTTAGTAATTTTGCTCTTTTACTTATTCAATAGTTTTGAAACTTGGAATCAAGAGTTCTGAAACTCCTTTTCTACCGGTTTCCTTTAGCAAGTTTTCTCTCACTTATTATCAAGGATCCTTATTTTCCCTCTTTGAAATAAATTATTCAGTAGTTATGAACTTCTTCTTTTAAAGGCTTTGATATGGACATTATATTGAATTAGTAGTTAAGTTTTGAAAGTTTTAAGGCATGCTTATAATGACATAGGTATGCTCTTTGCTTTTCTCCGAGATACTCATTTTCTTTCTTCCTTTATAAAAAAGTTGTCTAGTAGCCTCCCCCCCCCCCCCCCCCCCCCCCCCCAAACATCAACTAATCAGTATCCAACTTAGAATAAGGAGTTTTGAAACTCCTTTTCATCTAGTTTTCTTTAGCAAGTTTTCTCTTTTACTTATTTAGTAGTTCTGAAACTTAGAATTAAGAGTTCTAAAAGTCTTTTTCTACCAGTTTCCTTTAAAGCATTTGACGTGTATAGTTTATTGAATTAGTAGTTAAGGTTTTGAAACTTTTAAGGCATGCTTACAATGGCATAGGTATGTTTTTTTTTCCTCCAAGATGCTCATTTTCTTTCTTCCTTCCTTCCAAACTGTCCAATAGCCTCTTTTTTTCTCCCAAAACACCAAGTAATCACTCTCAAACATGGAATCAAGAGTTCTAAAACTCCTCTTCTTCTAGTTTCCTTTAGCAAGTTTTCTCTTTTACTTATGAAGTCGTTCTGAAACTTAAAATCAAGATTTCTAAAACTCCTTTTCTGTCAATTTCCTTTAGCAAGTTTTCTCTTTTACTTATTTACAAGGATCCTTATTTTCCCTCTTTGAAATAACTTATTTAGTAGTTATGAACTTCTTCTTTTAAAGGCTTTAACATGGATGACTATTGATTAAGTAGTTAAGGTTTTGAAAGTTTTAAGGCATGTTTACGATGACATAGGTTTTTTCAAAATACTCATTTAATTTCTTCCTTTGATCACAAATTGTCCATATAGCTTCTTTTTTCTCCCTAATCACCAACCAGTTACTCTCAAACTTAGAATCAAGAGTTTTGAGACTCCTTTTCTTTTAGTTTCCTTTAGCAAATTTTTTCTTTTACCCTTAATATTTTAACTTCAAGACTTTACATTCTCTTAATTAATTATAATTGATGAGTAGGACATCGAAATAGTGAATTGAAGGCTAAATATGAAGAACTAGATATCCACATCCTTTGCAAAGTCATTTGACTGAATCATAAAATCTTTGATCACTTTGTAAGGGCAATATTGACAAAAACTTCCATCTTCGTATGGTCAGTAGGAATGGTTCTAGTAGTAATATCAAAAAATACATTTGGGTTTTTAAGGTTTAGAGGCCTCAATTGTCATCACATACTTCTTGCCTCTATCCTTGCTCTAATTGAAGGCAATACTTATACATAAAATAGTATAACTATAACATATATTGATAATTGTATACAAAAATTAAAATCAAACATGACTCAACAAATATTGTCTTTAAGGTATAAAATATCATATAGAAAAAAGAACCTTAGGCCTCATAGATCATAGGTAAGTGTCCACATACGTCCAACTTTCAATATGGAAGTATTGATGCTTGTGAAAGCATATAAAGAGTGTATGTATATTATATCTTCTCAAAGCAAGTAATAACTAGAGGGAATGGGGGAGAAGGAGGTGAGAAGGGGAAGAGGTTGTAAGGAAAAAGTCGACTAGGAGAGCACAAAGCATTGGAGGAGGAGGAGACAAGAATCACTATTATGTTTATTGATTTTAAATGAATTAATCTGCAGACTAAAGCTTGAAGGAGTAGTAGCACGCGAGGGTTAGTATAAGTAAAACAATGTCATTTTAACAAGGTAAGATTCACATATTGAGTGTAGACAAAGTTTGTTTTTTTTTAAAAAAATTATGAGCCTAGTCAGAAGCCCAATTAACTTAAACTTAGCTTGTTGACTTTGAGCTAGATTAGGTCAGGCTCAAGTACAAATGTCATCCCTAATAATATCACTACTTCAAAAGTAGTGGTTTGTATGTATACAAGCCTAGTTGACAAAACCATGTAATTTGGACTATGAGGGTTTTATAAACAAGTAACTAATTTAGTTTATTAATGAAATCATGAACTAGGTATATATGACACCAAAAATTAATAGCCACTAAAAGTTTTACCAAGCTAGTGCTGTGACTTTAGAAGAATTGGTAGCCATTGTTAAAGCTTGAAAACTCGATTAGTAATTAGTGACATTTTGTCTAGAAATAATGATGGATTTACTGTAAATCTTGTAGCATTAAGATGGAAATGAGGAAGGAGAAGAGAATGATTGAGACAAGAAGTTGTTGGTGACTTTAAAGATTTTAACGATATTATAAATATGATATTTTTTGAGTAAGAAATCTATAAACTAGAAAGAAAGAATTTAATGGCTTTTGATATGCCACTAGCATTATTTTTATCAGAATTAAAATGAACATTTGAGAGGGATAAAAGAAGAAGAAGAAGAATAAGAATCCATAAAAAGCATATTTTTATGAGGTTTTATGTGAGGGACAAAGAAGAAGAAGAAGAAGTCATAAAAAAGCATTTTCTTATAAGGTTTTATTAGATGCTACATGGAAAGAGAAAGATGTTGCAATGTTAGTCCTAGAGACATTGTCAAATTCAATTTTGGAGATACTTTTTAAAATGCACATATCCTTTAAAAATTGATCAAAGATTTATCAACTACAATATGATGAACATGTTAGATCAAGTTTTTGGTTCCAACTTGGCATATATATATGTGAATTTATTTATGTGATGGAATTTACAATCTTTATTATAGATTTTAGTCTTCTCTTATTAGAGAATCATTTCCTATAACCAAGAATCATAAAGAAGGAGTTTACTCAGGTTCAAAATATAAACCAAGTGAAATTGAAACTATTGTGATTGTAATTGGAGGTCACACTTTCTTTGGGAAGACAACTCATCTTGTAAAAAGCACCACTAATGTTATGGAATTTACAATCTTTGTTATGGTTTTCAGTCTCCTCTTATTAGAGAATTATTTACTATAACTAAGAATCATTGGGAAGGAGTTTACTCAAGTTCAACATAAAAGTAAGGTGAAATTGAAACTATTATGATTGCAATTAGAGTTTACACTTTTTTTGGAAAGACAACTGATCTCGTAAAAAGCACCACTAATGTTGGATATTTAAAATATTTCTCTAATAGACCTTCTTATATAAATAGTTCTTATTATGATAAGAGATGTGATACACAATCTTGATTGAGACTAGCTAACAACTTGTTTTTATGGTTTTTTTTAATTATTTGATGGTTTTATGTTTCTAGTATTAATTAGAAACTTATTTATGCACAATCATTGTTATGACTATGACTGAAATCATTATAATTTATAGTTTTAAAAAAATAAAATACATAATTTTTGTTAAAGCAACATATCCAAAAAATTAATTAAATAAACCACTTATCAAGTCACATCACTTAAATTAATGGCTAATAAAGACTAACATCAGGCTATATCACTTCAATTTGGACTTGTTTCTATAAGTTTTTGAAAGTTATGGATTTAAATATAAATATTTTCTTTATAAATATGTTGGCAATTTTCCAATCACTAAAAAATGTCTTAATAGATGACATTTATTTAACTTTACTTAAAATATATCATATTAAGAAAGATAAATGTTATCCAATATTCAAAATTTACTATCACTTATCACTATAAGGTGTAGTCAATCAATAAGAAAAAGATTAAAACTTTTCATCTTTTTCATGTATATAAAGTATTTGACTATATCTTGAATATTTAAGTAACTCTTGATGGAACAATTTACCCAATAAAATACATGAACAAGATTAGATAGTCAATGGAGTTAATATTGTTAGCAAAACTAAACCAAATTTGGAAAAGTAATCTCCTTAGTTTTCTTAATGTTATTAAGAAGGATAAATCTATAGAAATACTGGAGTTTAGGTCTAGATGATAAGTGTGAATTGCATCATATTTTAGGGCTTAGTTTGATAAGTATTTAAGTATTAACTTAATCGTTTAGTATATGTTTAGGTTATAATTGTGTTAGTTTATGAATTAATTGTGTTTAAGTGTTTTTATGGGTTAGTGCAAGTCTTTGAGCTTAATTATTATGTCTTTAAGATACCTTGACGTGTTTGATAGTATTATAGGGTCAACATTGAAGAATGGAAAAGTTTAGGAGACATTTGGGCTAAAACAGTGGCTTAGGATCATGGCACAATAGGCCACAATTGTGATAGAAGCACAGAAGTTGGCCCACGTCATGACAGAAGGCTTAGAAGTAGGCCACGATCATAGCTTGTTAGGCCACAGTCGTGGCCTGCGTCAGGCAAATGCGCAACCACTTCCAAATTTCATGTTTTGAGGGATTTTTTGGACCTTTATGGCCCCGAAAAAAATCCTAGTTTAACTATAAACACAAATGAAAAATAAAATAAAACAAAAAGAATATAAAGAAAGAACTTTTGATCAACCACCACAATGAAACCCTAAAGGAGAGAACTTTAGGAGATCAAGAAAGAGAAGAAGGAAGGGAGAAGAGGAAGACGACGTAGACTCGATGAACTTCCCGGAATAAGAAGCTTTCTGAAGTTGCAACCTCCCATTGTCCATTTGAGTTTTATTTCTTATGTGTTTCAATTTTATTTGATTGTAGAATTGGGATATATAATTTGAAAATAGAATTGAATTGTTGATTGATGTTCTATACTCACCTTTGGAATATTATTTTTGATTTAATGAAATATGATTGTTTTATATGTTTATTAAGTTAATTATGGTTTAATTATGCACTTCATATCTCGATAATAAACTGAGAGGGCAAATCGAGAAAAAATGATTAAATTAGGCTAATGAGAGCTTGGTAATAGATTAAATTGGGTTGGTAAATCTTGCGTAAAGAGATCACGGATAGGTTTTAATCTAAAATTGTTAATCATTATTCGTTGATTGTTTTCATTAAGTGTTAATTGTCAATTATTGTTTTGTTATTTGATTTGGTTTGTTTGATTTATTTAGTTATCGTGTTTAAATTCATTATCTATTAAATTTATGTTTAATAGTTTTTGACCTTAGATTCTAGGATTAGATTAACCCTCCTCGTGAGATCGACACTTTAGGTACTATGCGAACGATCCGTGCGCTTGTAGAATATCAAGGTTAAATATTAAAACTTACTCATATCGAAAAACCGTGATCAAGTTTTTGGCATCGTTGTTGGGGAGGCAATTAGTTTAGTTCTTTAGTCTAAGCTTTTTCACTATCTTTTGTTTTAAATAATTAATATAAAAAAAGAAAGAAGAAGAGGTTTAGGGCATAAAGTAGAGACACAACAAGACATCTTAGAGTGAGAATGAGACATCTGAAGAGCTAGATGCCAAGAAAAAATGGAAAGAACAATGATGGAAGATAGATATTATAGGGAGCAAGGAACTTTTGTGAACTACAATGAGGCACAGTATAGTTTGGGAAGTAACAATCTTTATTGGAATCTGTACAATTCGAGGGGGCAGAATCACCCAAATTTTTTTGGTCCAATAATGCAAGGACTCACTTAGGACATCAAGACCTATTAGAATTTCAACAAGATGAGTCCAGTTCAGGGATTCTAAATTAGACTAGATCTTGGATAAGCTCACAGACATGGAAGAGAACCAAAAGAGAATGGAAGAGCAATTTGATCAAGTAACAGAAAATCATTTCGCTTCTATTTACAACCTAGAGATTCGAGTGAGATATCTTTCTCGTTAATTTTATAAAAGAAATGTGGAAGACTCTTTGAGAAACATGTAATTACATCAGTGAGAGCAATATGAGGCTATCACACTTAAGAATGGGGAAGAGCAAAAAGAACCAATGGAACACCAAGTTGAACCCCACCTTATTGAAGACCAAGAGATGAAGAAAGGGGATGAAAAAAAGAATGCCAACCCTCCTTATTATCCATCAGTTCTTGATATACCATGTGTGAACATCGAAAAATCTTTGGTAGATGTCCATAAATAGAACCTTATCCTTTAAATTAATGATGATTAAGTGTCATTCAACATGAATGATGTATTAAAGAATCCGAAGGTGAGTAGCTTATTCAAGATAATTGATGTGTTCGAATCTTCTGAAGAACAAATGATAACAAACATTGAGTTTGAAGAAGCTAGGAAAGTCGAAGAAGCAAAGAAGACGAAATTGATTAAGGAAGAAAGAGAGAGACTCACCTTCTTAAAGGAAAAATTGTTGGATTCGATGGAAGATTCAGGGAGTTTTGTTATTCACTATTTTAATGACAATTTGTTAGTGAAAAGGAAATTACTTAAATTAATTGGTTTTCTTAACTTCATCAATATTGTGGTTCTGATCATTTTGCAATTTGTAGCATACTCACAGGCCATAAAATTGATGTTGAACGAGAAGGGTGGAAGCAAGTCACTCATAATTGATCCTGGTTGAGTTTTAAAGGATGAAGGTCAAGTTAATGACCATAAATTAGCATGTTTAGTAGTTATATTTAAATTGTTGTGTAGTTAGGTTTGTTTTAAATTATAAAATAAGTTTAGAATGATTTGGAATAGTTTGGATTGCTAATTCTTTTGCTCTCTTGAATCACTTATAAGATAGGGAAACACTATCGATGTTAAGCGAATTTGGTCTTAACATTATCGCCATCACCACCTCTATCACCATAAACAATTTCATGCTCTAACCCTTTTCTTTTCATTTTTGTTATGATTTTATTCTTATGTTTTTCGTATTGTGTGTTTTATTTCCCCTGGTGTGTTTTTGCACCCCTCTCACATTGAGGATAGTGTGTTGTTTAAGTGTGGGGAGGGTTATGTGTTTTACTTTGAGTGTGAATTTTGTATATTGTATGATAGTTTGTTAGGTTGTGTGAATTGTGTCAATGGCTTAGATGGATTGAAATTGATTTACTTTTGAACATAGTCTATTAGGTTGTAAAGAGTTATTAGCTCGCAAAATTAGTGAATTGGGTTCTTTAAGCTAATATGCAAGTTAATTAGGATTTAGTATGAGTTTGGCACCCTCTAAATTGTCACATTCATTTATAATTTTAGGTCTTTCGAATAAAGCAGCTTTGCTAGTATTTTTTCATGAAAACGAGTAAGTAAAGCAACAAGGTAGGCCAAAAAATGTTTTTGTTAATTTTAAATAAATAACTATTCTGTTGGCCTTCGGATTATGAATAAAGTTAAAAGCCAATTGAGAATGTGAAGTAGTCGAGCAACCAGATCGATACGCATCACAATGTGTACCTCTGTGTCAAAAGGCTATAATGACGTTTTAACCAAGCAACTTATTAAAAATAGGACTTAGTTGAGTAACCAGATCGACATTCATCACCAATGTTTCCCTCTGAATAAAAGACTAGGTCCATGTCCAAAAAAAATGTTTTCTAATAAAACTATCGAACTCGTAAATAGTTTAACTTTTCATGAAACGTATTTAGGAGTAGTTATGGAGTCTAAATGACTAAATAATTATTAATGTATGTGTGCAATTGAAAAGGGTCAACAATTTAACACTTGAGTCTGGATTAATATGTGTATGTAGTTCATAGTCCCAAGATGTGGATTTTACATGTTAATGATTTGAAATGACTCGAATGATTGTGTTTAAAATTAAATTTATTTCATGAAGTTGAAGCCATTATCTCATTACTGCATTATGTGTTGTGTGAATTTTTTTGTTTGTTTGTTGCTTTGTTCGCTTAAGGACAAGCAAACATTTAAGTGTGGGGATGTTGATAAGTGTGAATTTCATCATATTTTAAGGCTTAGTTTGATATGTATTTAAGTATTAACTTCATCTTTTAGAATGTGTTTAGGTTAGAATTGTGTTGGTTGTGAATTAATTGTGTTTATGGGTTAGTACAATTCTTTGAGCTTAATTATTATGTCTTTAATGTACCTGATGTGTTTGTTAGTGTTTCAGGGTTAACATCGAATAACGGAGAAGTTTCGGAGACATTCGAGTTTAAACAACAGCATATGATCATGACTTATATGCCACGATCGTGACAGAAGGCTTAGAATCAAGCCACGATCGTGACCTGCGTTAGGTAGATGCGTAGCCACTTCCAAACTTCACGTTTCTAGGGATTTTTTAGACCTTTCGGATCCCCAAAAAATTCTAGTTCAACCCTAAACACAAACGAAGATAAATAGAACAAGAAGAACATAAAGAATGGCTTTTGATCAGCCACCACAATGAAACCCTAATGGAGAGAACTTTGAGAGATCGAAAACGAGAAGAAGGAAGAGAGAAGAGGAAGACAACGCAGAATTGACATGTTTCCCAAAATAAGAAGCTTTTTGAAGTCCCAGCCTCCCATCATCCATTCGAGTTCTATTTCCTATGTATTTCAGTTTTATTTGATTGTAGAATTGGGATATAAAGTTTGATGATAGAATTGACTTGTTGATTGATGTTCTATACTTACCTTTGGAATATTATTTTTGATTTAATGAAATCTGATTGTTTTATGTGTTTATTGAATTAATTGTGGTTTAATTATGCACTTCATATTTTGATAATAAACTGAGAGAGTGAATCGAGAAAAAATGATTAAATTGGGCTAATTAGAGTTTGGTAATTTAATAGATTCAGAATTAAATCAGGTTGGTAAGTCTTACGTAGGAAGATTACATATAAGTTTCCAATTATTTATTAGAGAACTTAAGAACTGATTAGGCTTTGGATAAGTTGTTAATTGAGAGATTACAACTTCCTATAATCTTTAGGGTTTACGCTTTAGGGCTCAATTATAACTTGAGAGAGAGTAATTGACCCTAGGATCATCTAAAACTATGAATTCGATAAATCGTAATTGGTTAGGTTAGCATTAAAGATAGATAATTTTCCCTTTCTCTCTTTTAGTTAACTCACTAGGTTGAATTATAAGATGTGCTATCATCGTTGTCAATCAATTTCCATTATTTGTTATTCATTTTTAATATGAAATTGTTAATCGTTGTTCATTTATTGTTTTCGTTAAGTGTTAATAGTCAATTACTATTTTGTTATTTGATTTGGTTTGTTTGATTTATTTAGTTCTCGTGTTTAAATTCATTGTCTGTTAAATTTCTACTTAATAGTTTTTGACCTTAGATTTTAGGATTAGATTAACCCTTTTCTTGGGATTGACACCTTAGATGCTACGCGAACGACCCATAGGCTTGTGGAATATCGAGGTTAAATATTAAAACTTACTCATATCGGAAAACTGCTATCACTAGATAATAATGAATTTAGGTAAGGAATTAACAAAACTTTAAAAACTTGTAAGATTTTTTATATTGACCATTTTCATGATGAAATAATGTCTTAAAGTAATTTAAAGCACTTAAAATTTATCAATTGATTAATTGTCATCAATTTGATTGACTAACCAATACCCTCTTCCAAAATTTAATCATGTTTCATAATTTTATTAACCAATTAAAATTTGTAGTTTAGTTAATCAAACAAACCTTAATCAATTAATCAAAGCTCTTTTTTCTCTTGTTTACTCTCTAAATGTAGCCATTCAGTCCATTCTAGTCAACAAAACCTCCTCTTTTCCTTATCAATGAAATGATAAATTATTTCAAAATTATTTCTATAAAAGACTATCGTAATCTTCAATTTTTAGTATTAAATAACACCACATTTCAGAATTTATACACACATATTTAATATTGAAAATGTTTCTATGATCCATTAACTTTACTAAAGTGCCATGTCTTATAAAACATACTTATAGACAAGTATTCAACTTTGTTTTTAGATAGAAAAAACTACTATTTAAGCCTTTGTACTCATTCCTTGAAGTTAATTAGGGACCAAATAAACAAATTATACTTCTTCTTTAAACTCTCCAAAAGAAAAAAAATAAAGATTACACTTCAAAAATTTCAACCCAATAACATATCATTCTTGCAAAAATTAAGTTAACCATTGACAAAGGTGAGTATTTTGCTTATATTTTTGTTACTAATTATAACACTTACTAATTTTTCTGTCCATTTTTTCTCCCTCTCTTTTTATTGCAAACTCATAACATTACACAACTTTCCCAAATGATGATTAACTTTAGAAATTGGTGGTTGTGATGATAATGACAAGTTTCTTAAATAGAGAAATAAGAGGATTGATGAGAGTAACCTTTTGATGAGTCCAACATTGATGAGGATTAGGATGTTAACCATGCCAGTGTTTGTTAAACTAGTTTATGGGTACTTATAAGTTTGGTGATAATGTTTAGATGTTGTGGTAGAATAGTAAGGTTAGAGAGAATTTTGGCTTTGGTAGCGAGAATTTAAGGAATCACTTTTGATATTCAAACGAAGAGATATTTGGTGATTAAAAAGGAGAGATAGATAAACATGATGTTTCATTATATACTACACCATTTAGTTTCACTAAGGGATATTTAGATACTTTTTAATATAAATTAATATATTATGATAAAAATGTGATTAAAAAAGATTAAGATGTAAACAAAGTTAACATATACTAGTAACACCTTTAATACCGAGATATATGTATACGAATTCTCAAAAGTGTTTTTTTAACAATGGAAAACAAAAGTTATGATATTTCTAAAACACTTACAAGTCAAGATATTTGAAATAATTTATCTTAATTTTATAGGAGCATTGAGACTTAAAAGCTAGTTTTAATCTTTTTGTTATAAATATGATCCTTTAGAGATGTAGAAAGTTCTTAAGATCTTAAAATATATTTTAAACATTTATGTGAAAATCAATATTTTATGAGATTAAGTTTGAGAGAAAATTAAAGAGTATTTTAAATTTTATAATATTTTTCATATTTTATTCAAACTTCTTTATACAATGTTTTTGTTAATTAAATAACTTATATTTAAGTTTGTGAGGAGAGTCACAACGATAATCATTTGTATCATTATCTTACTTTGATTTAAAAAATGAAAATTTAATTGATAAAACATTTGCATTAAACTTTAAATTATTCATAAAGGCTAACACCTAATATTTAACAATTTATATATTAAATTTTAATATTAATATTTATTTATAGAATGATCGTTATTTATATGAAGCTAATAATATTTTGAAGTTTTTACCACTATATCAATAAGTCATTATCCTTATCATTTACTAAATTTGATATCATTAATCAATTTTGTATATAAAAATTATTTTGCAAATAAGCGTTAAGTTTAAGAGTCAATTTATAAACATCAAAATCTTAAGAACTTATTTCAAAAAAAATTTTTGAAAATCGTCAATTCTTACTTTATCCATTCTTAAATATAAAATAAGAGAAGGTTTCTCTTTCACATTTTAAAGAAAGAAATGCAAAGGAGTACCCTACTTATTGCATTATAATAATTTGATTTTATTCATTAGAAACGATTAATATTATGGATTGAGACTCTTATATAGATGACGTGATAAGAGGATATAAGATAAAGAGTAATGCATCTTTAACTCTTACTCTTACTTAAAGATTTCTATATACATTATTATGATATCAATTTTGGATTCCAATTATGAAAAAACAAAAGAATATAGGAGACAATAAGAAAGCAAAAACGCAAGAATTTATAGGCTTCGATTAAAATATGTGACCTATGTCCGTAAGCAAGTCAACAAAAACTCTTTTATTATCGTGAGAAAGATGATACAAGGAGAAGTATGACTGTAACCTTTCAAAGGTTCTCACCAAGGTTTTATCCAATCTTAACTTATAAAACCTGTATAAAACTATTTATAGAATTAAGGTTACCAATAAGAAGTTTAATTATGGTAAAACTTTATTGTGACAAAAGCCTAACATTACTAATATTCTATTTCCACATAAACTTAAGGTCACTAAAACTCTATTTCTATGGACACCTAGTGACATTGCAACTTTATTTCACAAAAAGCTTAAGGTCACTAAAATCCTATTTCACGTAAGTTAAAGCATATTTCACAATTATCTACCTTGACTTGAATTCTCTAATGTCTAACCATGAATCACTTCCTTCCTACATAAGCCCGTAAGGGCTTCAAGGTATGTGAGCATTCACCAAGTCTAAGCCATACATAAACTTTTCTGCAGGTGATAGATGCAGAATTGAACATAATTATCCCCCATATTTGATGTATTTTTGTTTGATATTTTTATACTTTTGTTGTATACTTAGTACTAAATTCACTTAAAGTGTGTTTACAAAGTATAATTATCTTCATAGACTTAAAGGAGAAGAATTTAGATGAAAACACGACATAAAATGAAGATTCAAAGCATAAAAGGGATGCATATGCATGCAATAGCCTATGCATTTCTCTCAGACTGTGCAAATTTGTGAATTTTGGAGATTTTGGGTTATGCATGATTTGATGCACAATGTGCATCAGCCCTTGCTTCCCCTTGGAACCTTAAATTTAAATATAAAAGGACGTTTCAGCCTTAAATAAGGGGAGTATACATTAGGAGGCGATTTAAAACGTTGAATTGTCCTCAAGGGGCAATTTTGGTTTAGAGAAGTGGAAAAAATGAAGAAATCATCAAAAGATCCATCAGAATATAAGATCAAACCTCTACATTGCAAGAATACTCGATAGAAGACAACTAAGAAGATTTAGAATTACAAACCGATTGTTTTCATTGTTTTTGTTTCTATTTATATTTGATTTTGTATTCAATAATGTGTAACTAAGCATCTTGTTAGTATTTAGGTTAGATGAACCCTATGTTGATACTTTAATATAATTTGATTCTTTTATTAATGCAATTGGTTTGATTGATATATTTTATTTGATTACGTGTTTTGTTTATGTTATAATAGATCTGGAATAATAGATCATAATCTGATTTCAACATAAAGATTGAGAAATCTTGTTTATAAATAGATCTACCGTAATTGCATAGAGTTGATTGCAATTTGAGAGATAGGATGACATAAATCTTCAAATCAATAAACACAATCCAATAAACTTTAACTTGAGTAATTCAGTTGAAAACTTTAAGACTGGTTATTAATGGACTCAAGGTCAACTATTAGCATACCATAGGAATCTCCACAATCCAATAAATCAATAAAACAATTTCATAATAAAAGATCAATCAATTAAGGGTTTTAGGGGGATTTGAAACTTAGATGTTAATTTTCTAATATCGAAAGTTTACTAAGTGCTTCTTTAATTCTCTTATTCATCTTGTTGCCTAATTATTATTTTTGTTTAAGGTCATATTTTCTTTAATATTAAAAATCACAATCAATTCTTAGACTAGATAATAGGATAATGGTAATTACTAGTACTTATAGTCCTCGTAGGATTGACTCGTACTTGTTGATATTAGCTATAACTACGTCGTGCACATGAGGTTATTTCAATATTGAAAAACTAAAAAAATAGTCAATCAGTAGGCAATGACTTTATTAACATGATAAGTGTATCCTATGAAGTATAAACCTTTCTTGATAAGTATGATCAAATGCAATCAATTTTTTGATCTTGTGAAGCTTTACTTCCTTAACCATAGTCCCTATTCACCTTTTTTTTCCTTACTTTTTTTAGTCTTAGAAAGATATTTTCATCCTCATCATTGATGGTACGAGCATAGATGAATGAGTCTCCCTAACCCTATCTCCTTAACTACCTAACGTTCCTTCTCAATCTATCCTTAACTATATAATGCTCATGATTTCTTTTTGACATTGTTCTATCCCTTTAAATAAAATTTTTAGCTCCCTTAGCATCCATTATAGGCTATTCTAGTACTACATTTAAACTAGTATTACTTATTAACCCTAAAAATCCTTTCCATATGTTTACATCAACATATGTCTTTCCCTAAACATTATATCTCTAAAGATTACCCTAGACTTTTTATCAAGTACATGAAACTTGCAAAAGTCAATCTCCCCATATTTTTCATCCTTCACTGAGCTCCCTTTAAAAAGTTCTATCATCTCTTATTTAATAAGATGAATCACTCATATTCTGCAATACTACTTTCTTTCGTAAAGATTGAGATAAGCATCGACCCCATTATTGTCTATTATATTAAGACGCAAATACCATACTGTAACTTTCTTTTTATCATAATCAATGCACTCTTTACCACTTTATATTGTCCATTATCACCTAAATATTTATCCCACTGACTAACTATCGAAATCAGATTCTTTCAAAGCTTAGGAGTGCACTAATCATCTTGTTGGGCCCCGTTTTTGAAGCCCAACTATCCAAAATCGTAAAGCGTGAGTGGTCTTCCTTGTAGGGTTAAGCCAATGTGCCCTCAACGGGTTCTCATCATTCTTTTTACATCTTTAGCCACAAAGGCGAGCCCATACAGTGGAATCACAAAAATCGCAATTGACTCTTCAAACTTATAGCTCATAGTATCTAGGTTATTTTGGAGCAAGAACCAACTAAATCGGAGTTCTATAATGAAGATATGCTTCATAAACCAAAGTATAATCATGTCCCAACATGCTCTCCCAACCGACCTCTCACTTCCTTCCAATCAATCTTTTTGAATTTGAAACCAATGGCTATAAATTTTTATGGGAAGGTAGAACAATGTGTTAGAAATCTAACGCCTTAAGAATCATCTCAAATGGAGGTCGGACGAAGAGGTTATGGCTAAATGAATCCAATATGTTCATGTTCCTACTCACCTTCAACATGCCTTGGCGCAAATGCCATAACTCTCACTTCATATGTGGGATTGATTTCTTTTTTAGATGATTTGAAAGGAGACTTCTAGGGCTACAACTTTTATGAAGAGCAAAAAACTGAAATTATGTCGTTTTGGGGGTCAAAAACATGGACCGTGTAAACCAACACGGGCTGGCCGTGTAACCTTCTAGTGAAAATGGAGCTCCTGTACTATTAAGTCATTTAAATTACACATATTTGGACATAATTATTGTCGATATGTTGAAATTATTATCTGGAATTAATGGAATTATTTTATAATTGTTTACAGATAGTATTCAACACTCTAATGACGAAAAAGGATCAAAAAGAGGCAAAAGAAAGAAAGAAATTCGAAAATCCCCAGTCTGGACGAAATTCAGAGATTAGACGTGGGCACGCCTAAGGACAGAATCTCAAATCTGCAGATTTCCAAATTTCGTTCCCAACTAAAACTCAACCGTCCAAGATCTTCTGAACCTCTAAACAAGACGTCTCCCACTAAAATTAGAAGACTACTTCATCTGGACAATATCAAATCAAGATAAAGGAGAGATTTAATTGAAAGAGGGGACTTTTAGTTGATTGCCGAAATTTTTATATATAGGTTGTAGGGTTAGGAAAAGGGGAAGCAATCGTAGATTAGCATTAGATTAGGTTTTATCATAGGTTAGGTTAGGTTTTCTATTCT
>JANKYE010090058.1:0-17181 GCA_032467995.1 Erythroxylum dillonii
TAGAGGACGTAGGTCTTAGCACCGAACCTCTATAAAAACAGTGTTTGCTCTTCTTCCCTACTCTTTGCTTTTGTTTTAATTAAATTGGTTTTGTGTGAATTAACTTTTGATTTTTTGTAGTGCTTATCGAAAAAGATTAAAGATCTATTCAACCCCCCTTCTAGATCGTTTACATAGTCCTTCTTAAGTACTTTAAGATATTTTTCACAGCTGTCCAATGAGTAATATGTAATCTACATAAAGCACTAAGAAAACGACTGCACCCCCACTTACCTTCTTGTAAACACAAGGTTCATCCACATTTACGATAAAACTAAACTCTTTGATTGTTTCATCAAAATGGATGTTCCAAATCCGCGACGCTTGCTTTAGTCCATATATGGACCTTTGCAACTTGCATACTTGGTTAGGAAATTATTTGGATTCAAAACCCTCAGGTTGTGGCATATACACATTCTCTTACAAATTCCCATTGAGAAATGCTATTTTGACATCTGTTTGCCAAATTTCATAATTATGATAAGCTGTTATAGCCAATAAAATCCTTATGGATTTAAGCATTGGTACTAGCAAAAAAGTTTTATCAAAATCAACTCCTTGTTTTTGTCTGTAATCTTTTGCCACTAACCTTGCTTTGTACGTATGTATACTTCCATCCATGTTAGTTTTTCTTTTAAAAATCCATTTGCATCCAATAGGTACAATACCTTCAAGTGCATCCACCAAAGACTATACTTGGTTAGTGTGCATGGATTCCATTTTGGATTTCATGGCTTCTGGCCATTTTAAAGAATTGACATCTGACATTGCCTCCTTAAAATCAGTAGGTTCGTCATTCATAATTGAAGCATCATCACTTCCTTTTTTAACATGTAGATCTAATCTAACAGGCGGATGACCTACCCTTCCAAACGGTTGTGGACTATGTGTTTCTTGAACCATTGATTAGACATTTAATGTATCAATTTATGGTTCTTGTTCCATTTCGATATGTGTTTGTGGTTCTAAAACTTCTCTAAGTTCCATATCACTCCCACCACTTTCTTTAAGAATAAATTCTCTTTCTAAGAATATAGCATGTCTTGAGACAAACACTTTTAGCTCAAGAGGATGATAAAATTGATATCCAAAACTTTCTTTTGGATACCCCACAAATATGCATCTATCTAATTTAGGTTCAAGTTTATCAGAGATTGTACGCTTCACGTAAGCATCACATCCCCAAAATTTTTAAGTGTGACAACCTTGATCTTTTACCAGTCCATATCTTATATAGAGTCTTGTTAATAGTTTTGGATGGAACTCTATTCAATCAAAGGTAAGTAGTAGTGTTAAGAGCATATCCCCAAAATGTAACTAGAAGAACTACATAGTTCAACATGGAACATACCATATCTAATAAAGTACGATTTCTCCTTTCAGAAACACCATTTTGTTGTGGAGTTCCAGGCGAAGTCCATTATGAGAGAATTCCATTCTCTTTTAAGTAACTAAGAAACTCATGGCTCAAGTACAAGCCACCTCGATCAAATCTAAGTGTCTTAATACTCTTATTAGTTTGTTTCTCTAATTCAAGTCTAAACTTTTTGAGCTTTTCAAAGGCTTCAGACTTGTATTTCATTAAATACACATAATCATATCTTGAATGGTCATCTGTAAATGTTATGAAATATGAAAATCCACCTCTAGCTTGAGTAGACATAGGGCCATATACATCTGAATTTATAAGCTCTAACAACTTATTAGTACGTTGTCCCTTTCTAGTAAAGGTAAGTTTGGTCATTTTATCTTTTAAACAAAATTCACAAGTTTCATATGATTCATAATCGAAATGATCTAAATATCCTTCTTTATGCAATTTTGTGATTCTTGTTTCAGTAATATGACCTAACCTGCAATGCCATAAATAAGAAGGATTTTGGTCACTTAATCTCCTTTTTCTTGCTATTTATTTAAAGAATTGGTCTTTTAAGATCTAATTCATACACACCATTTGTAAGCATATCAGATCCATAATGAATGTCATCTTTATAAAAAGAACAACTATTATTCTTAATATTGAAAACAAATCCTTTCATGTCCAAATATGGAATAGAAATAATGTTTCTTGTGATAACAAGAACATAATAACAATTATTTAGTTCAAGTACAAGACCAAAAGGCAAAGCTAAACTACAAGTTTCATTAGCTACTGTAGCAACTCTTGCTCTATTACCGACTCATAAGTCCACTTCGCCTTTTCTCAATGCTCTACTGTCTGTCAGCACCTGCACATTGTTACAAATGTGAGAACCATATCTGGTATCTAATACCCAAGATTGTGATATGGAGGTAGAAAGATTGATTTCAATCATAAATAAACCTGATGTTGAAGTTTCGCTTAACTTCTTTTCCTTCAAGCTAGCAAGATAAACTTTGCAGTTCCTCTTCTAATGTCCAGCTACGCCACAATGGAAACATGTGCCCTAGTCATTCTTCTTCTTGACACCGCCTATTGCCTTTGCTACTTTAGCAGAAGCCTTCTGATTCTTGTTCTTATTCTTCTTCGTAAGGGTGTTACCCTTATTCTTGGAAGAAGAAGAGCCAACAACAAGAACAGAACCGGATTCCTTCTTAAGGCATCCCTCAGTGGTCTTAAGCATGTTAAGTAATTCAGCCAATGACATTTCCTTTTTGTTCATGTGGAAGTTCATAACAAATTGTGAAAAAATCGGGTAAGAGACTGGAGCACTAAATCAATGCTTAACTCGAGGTTCAGGTCATACCCCAAGTGGTCTAATTTTTCAATGTAGCCAATCATTTGTAGAACATGAATTTTCACCGACGTTTCAGGAGCCATCCGACATTGAAACAGGGCTCTCGTAGTCTCAAACCCCTCCACCCAACTTTAACCACCAAACAATTCTTGAATCTGCAGGAACATTTCTCTTGCATTCATATTTTCATGTTGCCTCTAAGGCTCAGGAGATATGCTGGCTAACATCGCACATGTCACTTGCTCATTGTCATCTATATGACTTTGATAATATACCCAATCTTCGTTGGCAGCATCTTGAGCAGGTTCAGGTGGAAGCTCAGTATCAAGAACGTGCATTTTTTTCTTTTGCCTTAAAATAATTTTAAGGTTACGCAACCAGTCAGAAAAATTTAGTCCAGTCAATTTGTTTGCATCCATGATACTCCTCAGGGACAAGTTCATACTCATTTTCAAAAACTAATTCATAAAAAAATAAAAAATTAATTTATGCCGTAAAACCAAATAAATAAGGACTTTTAAAATTTGGTTACTCCCACTTTTTAAACAAATTAATAGCCTTCACTATTAATTCGAGAAATTATCACATAATTTCCTAATGGGCTAGGATCCCATTTTAATTTAATTGATCTTGAGTTTGTTCAACAAATCAATTAAATTAAAATTAAGTAGATAACATTTTATCAATCACATCCTATGTGATTCCTAATTCTGTTAGGAGACAACTCTTTGTTATAAACATATCTAATAATATTATCCTAACCTTACCTCATGATCATATAATTTGGATGAGTAAACTCATGATCATATTAATTTAGTTAAGTAAAACCTATCGTTATAAGACTAAACATGTTTGAGTTAAAGCGACTTTGAGTTTATTCAATAAACCTAACAATAAACAAAACTCTGGTTCAATCTTATAATAATGAAAGACATTATTCATATTCTAAACATGTACTTAATATTTTAATGAGAGATTTAAAATAAAATAAAATCTCATTCGAAATAATATAATCTCATTATATTAATTTATTTGACATAATCTAATTATGAAAAATAACTTGTGATTTTTTTAAATAAGAAATTCAATTTAATAAAAAATAATATAATTTAATTAATCAACATTTGAAAAATTAAATAATAAATAAATAAACAAGGCCCATAGGCCAAGAGACTATCTCCTGGCCACATGGCCCCTAGGCCAAGAGATGTACGTCTCCTGGCCACCTGGTCTGGCCTGGAGACGCAAGCCAGGAGAGCGTCTCCGCAGATGAGGCGCGTACAATGCCCACGCCCCGTCTTCTCCAACCAACCTCTTTTTTCTTTTTAAGAACCAGAATAACAATTTATTCTGTTAGCTCTACCTTCATACTACCTCAAGGCACTCTACTTCATTTGTATCATTATAACATACTTATAAATATACATAAAAATTTAGAGAGATAAATCTCTCTAGAGTGAGAAACTCTAACCACCGGTGGCTACTACTGCCTTCGGTGGTTCTGTTCTTCATCTAATATGAAGTATAATGATACTCACAAATCAAACATTCAATAAAACATCGAAGAAAAATGTAACCTTAGCATCTGTAGGTTATTAAAAGTAATGAATAAAACGTATAAAGGCCTCCTACATTTAATAAGAAAGTTGATTTAATGAAGTAATAGCCTTGAGTAAATAGACAGAGACTCTGTCTGTTTCGTAACCTATTTGCAGTTAATAACCCAAAACATACGTTGTAGTTAATAAACCAAGAGTTAAGCAGACGTTATGCATTAATAACTAGAAAAACAGTAGAAACAATATGCGAGTAAAATCAACTGTTTTGGTTTATGGAAAAGAAAGGACGACAATAAAACATGCATACAGCTCTTCGTAAAATAAAATCTTTCCTAGAAATATTTGAAACTCTTTCCAAATTTCCAGAAAACTAGAAAATTTCTAGAAACTTGTAAAACGCATGCAAATGTTTTACATCTTTTTCCAGACATTGTTAACGCAAGTATTAACATTAGATTACTAACATACATAACATGTCCTACTTATATCTAAAAATACTTTCGGATGAGCACGAAAGAACAAAATATTTTTCTGAAAAATATTTAATCAAGTAGAACATGAACGAAACACTAGTGCAATTAGCATATACACAGACCCATGCAGAATTATGCAGAAAATGTGTATCACCTTTGGAAAAATTTTTTCTAAAAACACGTTTTAGGTTTAACGAATCAATATGCAATTTTGCATATTAAAACCAAATAAAAACATATTCAAGTTTATGAATCAAAAGTAAAACTGTTAAAAGTAGCTATGATATCACTATTGGAAAAATTACGCAAAATCAAATCTTAATGCAACGAAAATATTATAACTTTTTTTTCATAGAATCAATTTTAACAACATTAAAATAAAAGCAGAAAACAAGAAATTGACAAAGCTATATTAACATTTTCCGATTTCTTGTTACAAATGATATAAAATTTTCTTAAAATTGAAAGCTGAAAATTAGGGGCTAAAAAATTAACCTATAACTTTCTATTTTTTGCTCTGCCCATTACAAAAACAAAAGACAGCAACAGACCGCCACAACAGTGGTGAATCATATGAACCACTATTAGTCTTTGACGTGAAAGTCCTTGCGTGGAAATATGTTGATCGATGAAGTTTCGTAGAGACCCACATCCTTCTCCCTGGTCTCTATAAAGTTTGATTGAGTTTAACTTTTTGATTAAAAAAATAATGTCATTTTAATCTTCATTTTCTTATATTTACAGTACAAAAACAATATCATTTTGAGAATATATCAAACTTTCAACCGACCTTTTAGACCTAAACTTCATCAATTTATATGCAACTCGTTAACTTCAGACTAAACCTAATTTAATTTGTCAAAACGCATACCTAACCTAAGACTAGAAATTGCAGATTGGATCAAATAATGCATGAATCCGAGTCCAATCCACTAATGGAACTAAGAAGATTTTTGAACAAAAGAGCATGAGCTTGTAGGGGACGTTGTTAATGTAAGTCACATTTTGGTATACACGTGGCTTGAAAACAGAGGTGCGAATTATATTCCAAAAGTCCTCACCACTGAAATGTTATCTGTTTCCAGTAACAGGAAACAATCATTTTCAACAACACGTATGTATATATCCAAAGATAGGCGAAGTAACCATACCTCTATTTATTGTTATCCGAAAAAGTGATTCATTGGTTAAATTTCATTGTCAAATGAAATGCTTCTAATCTTCTAACCTCTCAAACTTTCATATTAATGGTATAAAATTTAAGTCAAAAATTTGGAACTCAAAAACTAACTTATAACTATTCATATATTGCTCGGCACATTATAAAGACAATAGACAGTAAGATAAAAAACGATATTGTGCAAGATTTTATCTTATCATCTACTATTTACTTTAGGACTTTTTGTAAAAATGGTTTACTTTTGTCAAAGTTGGTAAATTATTGTCCTTTAAAGTAACTTTGATAAATTAGTCATCATCGCACTTCAATTTTCTTTTCTAAAGTTGTATCATTATGTTTTTAGTAGATTTATATTTCTACTCCTCACTTCGCTTATAAAAGCAGAGCTCCTCTTTCGTTGTAAAAGAGCCTTATGCCTTATTTTCATATCTTGTAAGGCCTTAGTTCATATTCTTGAATAGAATATGAAGAATGTTTCCTAAGACTCTTCTTTATCCTAAAAACTTCAAAGACTTTAGTCGTATTTCCTAATTGTCTTGGTATAGGATAAGTATATTTTACACTTGTCTCTTCTGATAATCTTATGTATTAGAAAATTTATGACAATTTGGGACTGCATCTAAAATAAATTCCGTTGAAACTAAATTGTTTAATGGGAAATGACGAGTAAGAGTCTGTGAGTTAAGTAGGGTTCTTAAGAGTCGAGATGATAAAAGGATAACGAATTAAAGTATTATTTTTAATATGTTTATTTAAGTGTTTAATTTTTAAACTTTTTTTAATTTTTAAAACAATATATTTATTAACATTTTGTTAATGTGACTCATGGTTAAATGATAAAGGACCGGAACATGGCCACTAGCTTCAAGACAAAGTTAAAGCAACGTCATTTGGATTGATGGAATTTCGGTGGGGTTGACCCTAACTTAAAGACGGACTGATTTTACTACAAAGGATGTGAAGCTTTATATTTAAAGAAATTATGTAACTTTTCATTTTTGCCAAAATATGTTTGAGCATTTCATTATAGTTACTTATTTATTTAAAAAAAAGTCTTGTGAAAAAAAAAAAGACTACACTTCATTTATAGAACTATTAATCTTTATGTGATCTATTAGACATATAACTAAGTTGTTAACCAAATAAAATAAAATTTTAAAATAAATTATCTTTTTTAAATTGGACATTAAAATTAAAAAAAACCCCTTTTTTTAATTGCTCGGTGTAAAAACTATGGATTTTTATATTTGTCTTCTAAGTTTTGAATAGTTAATCTATTTGTCAAAGCCCAAAGTATTAATGTGATATTCACCCAAACTGCGAGTTCATCGTCATAAATAGAAGCATATGCTTAAATTATACTTTTTGATTTTACCAGTAAAAAAGTGTAATCTCTTTTGTTCTTCTTATATACTTTTTAGGAGGCTTTATTATATTATTATTTAGCATTATTAGGGATACATTGATACTTATTAATGCTTAAATTGTTAGGAGGATTCAATATTGATTTACTTATTATTTTCAAAATAGTGCAAATTACTGTCCATCAATGTTATAAATAATAAAAAATTACAACTTTTTTCATCAATTACTCATTAGTCATATAATTAGTAAATCGAACAGAAAAATTAACTAATTCAAAATTCTTACCATTAAACAACATGTAGGTATCATTTGATTTAAGTCTTTTAAGATATGTTTACATTTATACAACATATATATTGTTTGTTATCTTCAATTTATTAATAAGTAGCATGTATGTTTAAATTATGCAGCTATTCAAACTGTTAATTTCTTTAATATAAGTTATGAAATTTCCAAATGGATGGATGGGAACTATAAGATTAGAAAAGAGAATTTTTCTTCATCTCGAGTGGATAGAAATTGATTATGCTATCCGGAAGGATGAACCCACTAAGGTAACTGAGGCTAGCACTACAGTTGAATATGCTCCTTAAGAATGTTGAGAGCGAGCTAATCACTTAAGTGTGATGTTCATAAAAGCATAAATTTCTGTTGGCATTCGAGGTTTTGTAGAATAACAATGTCCATACTCTACTGAAGGCTATTTATAAGCAATTTGAAACTTAAGAAAAAGTACTTGCAAGTACCTTGATTATTAAGTTTTCATCCACAAGGCTCAAGGGTATTGGAGGTGTGAGTAAGCACATCGTGAAGATGAGGGACATTACAACTTAGTTAACGAAACTCAAGGTTGAAATGTTTGATTATTTCCTTGTGTATTATAATTTGAACACCCTTCCATAACATTACAGACTCTTTAAAAGATCTTATAATACACACAAGGATAAGTGGTCAATAAATGAATTAATGATCATGTGTTTTCAAGAGGAAGGAAGATTGTTGATGGATCAATGAGAGAGTTAGCATAGTGCGCATCTAATTGTTCAAGAAAAGAAGAAAAATCAAATCAACTCAAGAGAAAAAGGTCAAATACTTACTCAAGCTAACATTAAGAAGAATCCAAGAGCTTCTTTTGCAAGAAAAAAAGAACACATGAAAAGGATTGTGTTAAACATAAGGAATTATTTGAAAAGAAAGGCAATTTAATCTCAATAATTTGCTTTGGTTGTTAAATTAATATTACAAATGAGTTGTAGAATTTGTAGTGGGAAGTGAGCAGTATATCTTATAAGGAAACAAAATGCGCTTATATGTGGAACCTGTTAGAGATTGTAATTTAATTTTAAGTATTGGTTTTGTTTAAAATTAAAAAATATATTTTTTTTTATTCTCATTGTCTCTAGGGAATTGATTTTAGTTTCAAGATTTGTACAATTTGGATATTGCTTTTATTTTTCAAATGAATATTTAAAGTTTAATTATAAATTTGAAATTGATAGAAATGATACATTATTTGATGGTCTTTTCTATTTTAATTTAGAAGATAATATTTGTTACAAGGTAACACATTTTCATGTTAGAACAAAATGCTATATTATGAATGAGAATTCTTCTATATTGTGGCATTAAAGAATATGACATATCTCCATAGACATAATTAAAAGATTGGTGAATGACGAAGTACTTAATACTTTGAGTTTTATTGATTTTGAAACTTGTATAGACTACATAAAAGAAAAGCAAAGCAACAAATTAAAGAGAAATTCATAAAAAAAAATAGATGGAATCTACATAATTTATATTTGGACCACATAGGCTTAACAATTAAGATCAGGGTCAACTTGGTCTAGTCTTACTTGATACAAAGTCAACATGTTATATACAGTTTGACCAGATCTCAGGTCTAACATTTTTTAAAAATCGAGCCTCAAATTTAAGCAATCCAAGCTGACCTAAATCCCAATAGCCCAAGATGTTCCTTCATTCTTTGGTTAGCAGTCCTTAACAAACTTCAAACAAAGGATAAACTTCTATTTCTCTATACTCCTAACCATTGCTCCCTATGTTTTTTGGACCTTGAATCCAACGTGCACCTATTTTTTAAATGCACTTTCTCTAATTCAGTATGGACCCATTGCCTCAACTATTTCCAAATCCTCCTTCCCAACTCTTCAAGCCTTCAACCTATCCTCAACTAGTTTCACTATACATCTCCACCTCCATAACTTATTTCCTATTCTACTGTCTACGACTATTGACCATATTTGGTCCAAAAGGAACTCAAGAACCTTTAAGGATGTAGCCATGGACGTGGAGAATGTGCAAGCCAAGGTAACCTTTCAAGATCTGGAGTTTCTCAGGCCAAACACATTGACAGGTAATTAAATCAATAATGCACTAACATTGTGATGCAGATTGTTGTGTTTTTTTAAATGTGGTATAACCCTTTTCATAGCACCTATTCTTCATAGATGGGCACATAGACAACGAGAATAGCAGCTTATCTGAAGGCTTCTTAGGGGATATGGAACTTTGATAGGCAAATTTGATTTAGAACAACTTATCCTATGGAATCCCTTGCTAGATTGTCGACACTCAGGAGACAAAATTGAAAATTGGTTGTTGCCTTTCAATTGTTTTACTTGACTTGATTGTGGTTTGGTCCTAGGCTGATCATTGATGTGTTGACATGTTACGGTTTCTTGTGTGCGTGTGGCTGATTGTAAATAACTGCTAGTAGGCTACTGTTTTAAATTGTTATGGCAGGCAATTGGAGAGGAGTATACTAGTAAGGAAGCATTGTGTGTGATCTTCCTCATGTTTTTTGTGTGTGGAGAGATTACATACAGATAATCTCTGGTGTTGTACATATCCTTTAATTCTTTATAAAATTTCCTAATTTACCAAAAATAAACATAAAAAAATCAGGTCGAGCTGGATCAAATCTGATTTTGATCTATTCGAGCCAATCAAGCCTCAGGGTGGACTTGGATCCTAGTAGAATGCTATCATATTGAGGTTGACCTTGGGCCAGCTCACTCAACCCAACTCAGCCCATTACCAACCCTCTTTTCACAATTCGATTCACTCAAATATGATTTCAACTTCTATTTGGGTATTTTTTACTAACATTTAAGTTAAGGGGTCAATTTTCAATTAAACGTCCTATATGGTTGACTTAAACTAAGTGTTCGATATGATGAAATAACCAAAAAAAGAGAGAAACTTGCATCAGTAACAAACGTACCAACTTAATGATTTGCAACCATAAATATTTAAATAGTATAATTTCATTAAAAAATTATATTATTATTGGCAGCTCAATTTTGTTTTAAATATAGTTAGGTTCGATCATTAAACAATGATAATGGTGATGATGACGATGATGACGATGATGACGATGATGACTATGATGATGATGATGATGATGATGATGATTATTATTATTATTATTATTATCATTATTATTATTATTATTATGTTATTTAAAAATGTAATTTCATCCAAGTCTTGTGAGTCCTGAATGCTAATCATAAATAAACATAGGTGAAGCTTCACTTCTCCTATTTGCTACTGGTTTTTTAACTATTATCATTCTTAATAATCTACGCATTACATGTTTTAAATAAATTAAATTGTCTTAAACATTATCCTAAAATTCAAAATTCAAAACTTAATTATTTAAAGATTCATAAATGAAAATAATAAATTAAATGAAATTTAATTTGACCCACTTTAAAATTAATAAATTAATTCAAATTTAGATTTAAATTCAAAATCAAGCTCAACATATTTTAACTTAAGTTATTATAACAAATTAACCAAATATGATGATCCGAAATTAATATATTAAAATCAAATTTAATCAAACTTCAAAAAAAACTATTCTAACCAAATCTTTATCCCGTTTATTGTTTATAGATTTGACAACATATTAAGTCAAATCAAGTTCATCCTATTTCGACTTAACTCACTTAACAAACAACTCCTTTGATGTTAAAATTTTCATATTTATATATCGAAAATGATATTGATTTCAAAAGATAAACTAAAACATCATTCAAATTAGATTTTACACCGACCTCTTACACCTAAACTTGATCGACTAAACCTAACCTAAGACTCGAAAATTGTAGATTGGATCACATAATGCATGAATATCTAACTTAATTTGCCACCTAAGACTAGAAAATTGCAGATTGGATCAAAAAATGCATGAATACCTAACTTAATTTGCCACCTAAGACTAGAAAATTGCAGATTGGATCAAATAATGCATGAATCCGAGTCCAATCCATTGATGGAACTAAGAAGATTTTTGAACAAAAGACACGAGCTTGTAGTGGACGTTGTTAATGTAAGTCACGGTGTAAAATTTTATTAAAATTAAAAGCTGAAAATTAGAGACTCAAAAACTAACTTATAACTGTTCATACATTGCTATGTCCGTTACAGAGACAACGGACAGCAGCAGACCATCACAACGGCGGTGAAGCATATGTTTTAGTCTTCCACTTAGTCGTTGACGTCAAAGTCCTTGCGTGGAAATTTTACACCGTGACTTACATTAACAACGTCCTTGCGTGGAAATTGATGAAGTTTCGCAGAGACTCACACCCTTCTCCCTGGTCTCTATATAAGCAAAGAGCACCTTACCAGAACCATAACCCACAACACCTTTCTTCTATTACTCTAATTTCTCCATACTGGTATTTCAGTCCAGAGATAGAGCATATCGCTATATATATTTATATTTATCTGATGGAAAATCAAAGATATGTGACTCTGCTTCTGATAATACCCATGATTGTAAGTTGCAGGTCAGTGGAAGCAAGAGCAGTGGCTACTCCGATGAAGATTAATGGCGGCTTGCTTACGCCAGAACTTGGATATACCAGATCCAAAGACTTCGTGACAGAGTCCAAGCCACTAGCACCGTCGAGCCCAAATCCGCCTAAACCTCGGTCTCGGTCCCCACCTCCAAGACACGGATAAAGCAATGTCATTTGGTCAATAGAATTTCGCTGGCGCCGACTATAACTTTAAGACGGACGGTTTTTACTACGATGTGAAGCTTTATATTTAAAGAAATTATTTAACTTTTTCATTTTCATTGTGGTCAATTATTTAATTTTAAAAAGTCATGTGAAAAATAAGTCGATACGTCATTTATATAACTATTAATCTTTATGTGATCAATGAGACATATAACTAAAATGTTAAAAATATTTAAAAATATTTATCTTATTTTTTAAATTAGACATTAAAATAAAACTCTTACTTTAATTGCTAAGTATAAAACCTATGGATTTTTATATTTGTGTTCTAAGTTGTGACCAATTAATCTATTTGTCAAAGCACATATACTTAAATTCCACGAAATTCTTTATTTTTAAAATAGTATTCCAACTTTATGCTACTTAATTTTGTCCATATATTTATGTGAGTTCTATATAAATATGTGAATAGGATAAATTTATTTTAAATAACTAAAAATAAATGAAGCCTTTTTACAAGGGTTTTTCCTTTACATACCATTAAATTGATACATATGCTTAAATTCTCATGAAATCCTTTGTTCCGAAAATGTTTTTTCTACTTTATGTTAGTTAATTTTGTCTATATATTTATGTGAACTTTTACATAAATGTGTGAATAAGATTAATTACGGTTGAAACTGGTTAATGGAAATAGAGAATTAGTCTTCTTAAATTATACTTTTAAATCACAAGGTATTTTTATAAATTTAATTCATTTTAAATAACTAAAAATAAATGAAGCCGTTTTAGAAGGGTTTTTCCTTTACTTTACCATTAAATACCTCCATTGCATAAACTTTGCTCTTGGAGATATCTCAATTTCATCTTTACTTTAAGCAAACTCAACATATACATTGCTGCTCGAGAGCACCACAGCACACATTAAAAGAGACAAAATTGGGAGGCTGCGGTAAAACAAAAAGAAAAAGGGGAAAGTTTGATTTCGTCAGTAAGAAATTGTATTCCCGTTTGTTCTTCTGAGATACTTTTCAGGAGGCTTTATTATATTATTATTCAGAATTATTGGTGACATTTTCATACTTATTATTCCTTAAATTGTTACAAGGATTGAATATTGATGTACTTATTATTTTCAAAATAGTGCAAATTATTGTCCATCAATGGTATAAATAATTAAAAAAAACAAAATTTACAATTTTTTTCATCAATTACTCATTAGTCATATAATCAGTAAATCGAGCAGAAAAATTGATAAATTTAAAATTCTTATAATTCAACCAACCAAACTAATTGAGTTTTTAATTATTAGAAATATGACTTAGGTATGTATCTCTAAACTCGTATGATGAAAAGAAGACCCAAATAGAAATATTTAGAAATTAAATTTTGGTCTAACTCGACTCAAAATTGATAGGATGAGTTTAAGTTGATTAGACTTTAAGACTTGACTTAATCAAGATGTGTAATTCACTTTTTAAAACGATGTCATTTAAATTTAATTTGTTAAATGATGAGTTTAAAAAGTTCAATGCCATAATGAGGTCGGATTAGAAAATAATTATTATGTTTATATTTTGGATTGTGAATATAATATTTTGTATAACATATTTTAATGATTTATGTCTTTTAAGATATGTTTATATTGGTACAGTATATATATTGTTTGTTAGCCTCAATTTATTAATAAGTAGCATGTATGATTAAACTATATAGTTAGTCTAACTGTTAATTTCTTTAATGCAAATTGTGAAATTCCCAAATTGTCGAGAGCAAGTGACTTGACTCTGTCGATACCAAATTTAGAAGCATTAATCAAACCAATCTCTAGCTCTCTTGCGTAATCATGATGAGTGGAGACAAGATTCCATTGTCCATGGCCGTCCATGTTGAAACTCTTAAAGAGCATAAAGAAATCCTCAAAGTCTTTGAAGGTGTAAAGAACTCTATTGAATTGTGGAAAGGAAACCTTGTAATGTTTATGTTATAAGAAGAATCCTGATTTATTTATGGTTAAAACGTTACTAAACCGCTTCTTGAAGCTAGAAAAAGAATTTCAAATAAGGGACATTTAATTTAATTTAGCAACTTATCTTCTTGATAACAATTTTAATTAATTTCAAACTCTTAGATAATCATTGTTATTTATAATTAAAAATAAATAGTATCTATCCAATTTTAGTTATAAATAAAAATTCTTTTAATCTTAAAATTATATAATTTCAATAAAAATGTCCATATAATGATTTTTTAATATTTGAATGTCAAATCATTGGGGATTAATTGGGTTTGGAGATACATGGAGCCCCAAAATGTTACGAGAGAATCAATTAAACTGAACCTAAAATATTAAAATTAAAATGGATGGCTTACATTTTCAAAGCGTCATAGATAAGATTTGAAACCACTTTTGATTAGTGATTCATATAGATAGAAGATAACCATATTCAACCTTCAGTCTGCAGTTCTATCCCGTAAATTCCTCTTAATTGGTACCTTGGCTTACATTTTCAAAGCTTCATAGATAAGATTTGAAATCACTTTTGATTAGTGATTTAGATAGATATAAAATAACTATATTCAACCTTCAGTTCTGCAGTTCTATCCCGTAAATTCCTCTTAATTGATACCTGAACATTCAATTTGAAAGCTATATATTTTTCTTAATCCTTTAGAATGTATCAAACATACCAAATTGTCAACTTTTCTTTTAAAGGTTGAAGTGAATTGTAATATTGAAATTTCGACTTCTAATAATGAGTGACCAATAAATCTGGAAGAATAAGCTTGTAGGAATATAAAAGACCTAATTAAACTATACGTACTAAAAACAATACGATAGTCATTACTATCTAATTATATAAACTTGGAACCAAATTAAGACCTAATAAACACCAACATCTTATATCAAATCCTAAACTATGTAAGAACTAACATAGAAACTAAACCTATAGGGGTTCTAATTGGACTCAAGACTATTCTAATGATCAATTAAATCATAATTATTATTGATATTGACCAGCATGGTGACTGTGACAGGGTTGGCCATAGAAATAGCATTGTCAAGAGTACTCCACTCTTTGGAATAGTGTTCTCGAATGGAGGATGCTACGATTTAGGTTAATAAGAGGATCAAATAGTACTAATATCAGTAAGGTGAGAACTTTGAAGGAGTAAGCATGACAGAAGCAGGTGAAATTAGTTGAGAAGTCGAGTTGGTGAAGGTGTTGTCCGTTTATTTGGTGGTGTTAAGGTAGAGCTGAGTCTCATTAAGATTTGATA
Organism: Erythroxylum dillonii; assembly: GCA_032467995.1. Lineage (NCBI taxonomy): Eukaryota > Viridiplantae > Streptophyta > Magnoliopsida > Malpighiales > Erythroxylaceae > Erythroxylum > Erythroxylum dillonii. The sequence goes on from JANKYE010090058.1 coordinate 15,613, forward strand.
TGAAATCCAGATTTGCTAATGAATGCGGGTCTTCCGAAAGAACACATTGAGGGGGTGCTTGGTTAAGGGGTATGAGAATAAATCAATGAGAATGAAATGAAAGATAATGGTTGGTTAGTTATTATGATTGATTGAATAGTATAGTCATACCCAAGTTTTAGGTAATGATTCATATCCTCCATGTGTGGGAAGAATGGGTTTGATTCCTACCAACACTAATAATTTTTTAATTAAATATAATTTAAATGTAATTAATTAAAATATATAATATAATATAATAAATTAACTAAGATAAAATATAATTAATTAATTAAAATATAATTAATTAAAATTTTAATTAAAATATAATTAATTAATTAAAATATAATTAAGATGTAATTAATTAATTAAAATATAACTAATTAATCAGCTAATTACAATGTAATTAATTAAAATATTATTCATTAATTACTGAAAATATACCATCATTTGCATTATTAGAGGAATGTAAATTGTATTAAACTATGTTACTTGATTTTACTATAGCAATGGAATGGTGGATATTATGGTTGTGTCGATGAATTGCACAACATTTTGAATGATGAAATTATATTTTGAGAATATTATGTAACTAATGATATGTTGATTTAAGAAAATACTAGAGTATTTTTTTTCTTCCAGAGCTATTGGAAAGGAAAAATCATAATATACTTTATTTTAAACATTCTGTCATTATGATTAGGGTGCATAAATTAACAATAATTATTTAAAATATATTTAAAATTTGATATAAAACAAAATTTAACAAATTTTCATTTCTCAACATTTTTAACAAACCATTATCATCAATGGTAATGGTAATGGTAATCATTCTTTTATCTTAACCAACCATTATAATTATAATAATTATATATTTTTTCATTTGTCACTATATTCATTCTTATTCTAATTCTCATTGTTGTCTATGAACCAAGCGCTCCCTGAAATTCAACACATCGCAAACTTCAGGTTTAAGTTCAAGTGGCTCAACTTGAGAAGTAATTGCTATTTCTCTGGCTGTTGGAGGCCTAGCCCTCGAAGATCCATCAGCTATTCTATATATTCGACACAACACTCAATCATCCAGGTACACAAAATTTAGGATTAGGGTTTATGATAATCAACTGACAACTCAGTATATTCTTGCATGCAACAATTGTGAGAAACAAGAGATTAAAAGAGGTACGTACCCTCATGTCATGCTCTCCTGTCCTAACTCTTTTCGTGTTAGAGTTGGCTAAAAAAATATTTTAACGTTTTGATTGAAAAAATATTTTAATCTTATTTTTCTTATGTTTACGGTATAAAAACAATAACATTTTGAGAAGATATTAAACTTTCAACCGACCTTTTAGACCTAAACTTCATCAATTTATATTCAACTTATTAACTTTAGACAAAACCTAATTAAATTTGCCAAAGAGCATACCTAACCTAAGACTAGAAAATTGCAGATTGGATCAAATAATGCATGAATACCTAATTTAATTTGCCACCTAAGACTAGAAACTTGCAGATTGGATCAAATAATGCATGAATCCGAGTCCAATC
>JANKYE010090724.1:4762-17161 GCA_032467995.1 Erythroxylum dillonii
AATATAGCTAATGCAAATCTTCTCAATTTCTCAATTTGCTTTCCCTCCCTACCCATCAATATCTCTAATACAAGGTTTTTTACCCTATATGCCTTCTTGTCTTTCAAGTCAATGTTTAAGTCTCTTAAAGTGCACCTTTAAACCTATTAATATCGTATGTAGTATTGTCTCTAAAATATGGTAGATATTGCTTTGCAATCGAAATTCCTTAACATCTAATCATATTTACATGGAATTAAATTATAATATATGATACTTGATCGTAAAAGAGCTACCCTGATTATAATTTAATATAGCTAATGCAAATCTTCTCAATTTCTCAATTTGCTTTCCCTCCCTACCCATCAATATCTCTAATACAAGGTTCTTTACCCTATATGCCTTCTTACCTATCAAGTCAATGTTTAAGTCTCTACAAGTGCACCTTTAAACCTATTAATATCGTATGTAGTACTGTCTCTAAAATATGGGAGATATTGCTTTGCAATCCGAAATTGCTTATATATTGTACTGTAGTATTCTCGATTGCACTCATAGAGAGGTTATGATGTATCTTAATGTGAAATGTAAAACCATATTGTGTTACAGAAGCAATGTATTCTCTACCTATAACCTGTTTATTTTGAAAATAAAAATTACTTTAGATTTTTCATTGTTCATATACAAATAATCAAAACTCTTTTCAATAATATATTAGACTAAAGCTTGTCTAAATGCCTTCACTAAATCCAATAACATATTAAACTTTAATTTAATTGGCTTCTTCATATCAAAATTTGTATTAAAGTTTGAGAACTTAGGCCTTTTACTCCCTTTTTCATTTAAATTATTATACACACTCTTAAGCTTTAAATCTTTATGTGATCAATTTTTCTGCATTTGTAGTATATTATTCATTGGGATATCTTGTGGACTCCTACTGATTTGACGCTCTACGTTAAAATCATCATAAAGAAACCTGTAACTTCTTTAATATCCTCTTCACCAACTACCTCATCAAATATGTCATTAGAATCAATTGAACTCAAATCATCTAAATCACTAAGTGCTTCTTTGCTTTGATTATCACCCTTAAATGTTGGATCATCTTATTCACTTTCAATTGCATCACTTGAGGCTGTATGAGGTTTACTAGAAGAATAAGCAAAATGTTCTCCCCCCTATAAGCATAAGCATGTTATTCTCTCTCTTTAGTAAGGCAATCAAGTTGTTCACCCTCTATATAAGCACAATGTAGCTATTCACCATTTTTATAAGCACAAACAGACTATTATCCCTCTCTAATAGCATAATAAGGTTGTTCAGCTTCTAGAAGCGTAAGAAGGTCGTTTACCCTTCCTGAAGCGTAATCAAGTTATTCACCCTATCTAGCCTCATAAGCAAATTGTTCATTAAAAGCACCAGTAGATTGAACTCCCTCGCCATAAGCACTGATAATAGTGATCATTATCCAAAAGAACCTCTCATACCATCCTTCAATATGTCTTAATAAGAGATATTCAGTGTTGTCCATAAGTAGCTCCATAAGCTCACAATTGTTCTTTTTAATTAATTTGATCATATGGATGATGTGCACCTTACTTTTTAGGTCTTTAATATTATTCTCAAAGACTTGTGAGAAAATTTGTAATTGAACTTTGAAACTCTCCATAGCCCAAGTATCTTATTGTAAAAGTGAATTGTAGCATGGTCAAGTGGCCTGAATCCATTCTAAATTTATATATTTCTCCTCCTTCATAACATATGGTAAGGGTAAATTTAAAGATCTCATTATATCAAAACTAAATATCAACTTTGGGGTCTGTCATTACATAAAATAAATTTAAATTAACATAAAATTTTCTATAAAATAGACATGTTGCTCAAAAACAACTTTTGTTCATATGGAAATCTTTAAAAGGAAAGTAAAACGTGCTCAAGTATACCTCTTCAAAAAAATAAAAGTAAACTAGGTAAGCAAAAAAAAATGTTAACTACTTATTTTTAAAATCAATCACCATACATGATCGATTTAAGAAATAGTTAACTAGTAGGACTCTTATTTTTTTATTGCATGGGTATTAGACTAAAATTTAAACCATACGTCCACTTGGACCACCATATAGTTTGATTAGGACCTTTCAAAGGCAATCTTTAAAATTTATACAATGATGATGAGTTAAACTATATGGTCACAAAGATAGTAGTATATAAGTGTAGTTCATTCTATAGAGCAAAAGATGATTGTAATTACTCATTTGTTAGCCATACTACTACGTGAGATATAGTTGCAACTAATATTGTCTACTTTAATAACTTAAGGGATCAAAACTTGTTTATTTTGAGGCAAAATTTAACAATTATTTTACTATTGAAAAAGCTTAACATATTTGTATCTATGGGTATAAGATTTAAACTATAAAGGGTTACACAATTTCTCCTTAACCTTTTTCTTATTTGAATATATTGCATTTGAATTAAACCAAAACAAAAGGATTAACAATCAAAGAAAATAACCATAGAAAGTTCTAGTCCCACAAAAAATTCAGATTTTGTAATAATCTATACTTATGGCTTCTATAATGACTACTTTGCGTAAAAACTTAAAATCTTAGTAGGTAAAGGACAATGCTTTCACCCCTTCAATAAAGGAAATATAACCTTAACACCAAAAAATTCGCAAATGTTTAAAAGAAAATCCTAACATCTGTAATCCCTAAATATTTCCCAAAACGCAACATAAATTCACTTAAATTTTTTGTAAATAAATATGATATATATAAAATCACACCGTAATATATTGTACTTTACATAAAAACTAGAAATCCATACCATTTAATAGTTTTTAAGTTATAGATTTGGAAGAATCCATTCTCGCAACCTCCTAGTGCTAAGCCAACTTAGCCACCTATAACTTAAATGTTGAGCAAGCTACCAACCTTAGACTCAAAGTTAGTATTAGAATAAAGATCTCATAATCACTTCAAAGTTATGTAACTTCTTTTTCAAGTAAAAATGGGTAAATTCATATTTATAGGGTTTAGTAAACCATACCTTGACAAATTGAGTTTTTAATGGCTCGAGTTAGGATTAATAAATGGATTTAATCATTATATCAATAACTTTTGATTGGTCCATGTATGATGCTATATGCCACATTTTTTTGCTATTAATTTTTAATAGAAGTCTCATAGAAGGAGTTCTTTTGGAAAAATTTAAAACTATAAAGATTTTTTGATAATTTTATAAATTATGAATTTTTTATAGAATGAGTTAAAATATAGGAAAGTCCCATTTTTGTTATCCTTTAAAATATAATTCATAAGTAACATTGAAGTACCTATTCCACCTACTAAAAGGAAAAATGTAAAGAAAATGATATTATGTATAAACAATCCCTTTCACTTTATTGGCCAATCTTGGATATATACATATTAAAGAGAAAGGGAAAAATAGAAAGTGAGCATGACGATCTATGAGAATAAGAAGATGGAGGAGAAAATATCAAGAATACAAGGGAAGGGAAAGTTATATAAAACTCATCTACTCTTAGGTCTAATTCCCTCAATCCATATTACTTAAGTATCGCCCATTCCTCAATCTTTACCTTAACACACATATGTATGTACTCTTTTTGACATTGTGTTTTGAAACTTGAAACTACTAATTTCTTATTAATTAATTTTGTTATTTTATATGTTTGCATCTATTTTTTTAATGATTTTAAGATTAAGATGTTTATAATTTTTTAATAAAAAGTAGGTGTTCCTAAAGGCTACATTTTGGGACTGGGATAATATGTGGAAGAAAAAGAAACTTCTTTTGAAGATGATATATTTTTATTATGCTTATTGTTAGCTACTATGTCTATCTTAATAATTAACAACATCATTCCATTGATCTAACTAAAACATAACTACCTGTTTACTTTAGACTTGGGGTTAATTTGCTCTTTATTCTCTTCTTTTTCTATATGATAATAAAAATATGTTAGATTGTATAGGTCATGAGATTATATAAATATATGTGACATGTTAAATGATTTCAGTCATCTTTAAAGGTCAAGGTGAGTATTACAAACAAAGAAAAAATGATTTTGTTATGCTTTTTACCTTCTTCTTATGAACATTTGGTGATTACACTGACATTCGATAAGGAAATAGTTGGTGTAGAATCTCACTAGTCTATTATTGGCTCATAAACAATAGAGACAAAACATTGGTAAAAGCTCTCAAGTTGAATGGTTGAATATAAGGGGAAATCAAGATTATAGGAAAAAGAAAAATAAAAAGGACTCAACTAAAAGGTATTTTAGGTGTAAATTCAAAGACAGAAAGAACGTCTAATGTTATAAGTTCAAGCAGATGAGACATATCAAGAGGGAATTTTTAAACAAAAATAAAAAAAGTAATGAAAGAAGAATTAATAATTCATGAAGGTCCGCTAATATATTATAAAATCATGATTCATAATGTAGGGATGAGGACATACTATATGTTTTAAAAAGTTAATTCACATATTCATTGATTTTGGATACAAGATGCTTCTTTCAAAATAAAGATGAATTATGGTATTGTTAGGACATTAGGTGATATTAGGCATATGCCAAACTTGAGAAAGAAAATGATTTCTTTAGGCACCTTATATGCTAGTGGTTTTGGTTATAAAATTGATGAGGATAACATTAAGATCGTTAAGGGTGTATTTATTATGATGAAAGTGCCCTGACTTATAGAAAACATCTCTAGACTTATAGGAAATATAGTTATAGGTAAAGAAGTTACTATTATAAAATCAAATGATGATAGTATTGCTTAGTGGCACATGCAATTAGGTTACCTTAGTGGTGATTGTCAAATCTAACAAATGTAGTCCTTCTCTAATCACAAATAAATTGTATATAGCTATAAGTAGGGTTGAATCCATATGGAATAATAAAGCTTATCTCTTTTGTCATATTAACAAAACAAAATACAGGAAAGAGGGTTTTAAGATAGAAATTGAAATAAATTAAAAGCAAAAATAGATAAAAATAAATAAATAATACAATTTAATGAAATCAAATAATAATGAACATTTAGTACAAGGTATAATTTCAATTTTGATTTTTGAATTGATCATTGATGTAAAAATAAACCCTTATATTCCTTAATAAGCTAGATATGGCTGTGAACAAGTTTTAGCAACCTATCTCTCATTACTTCCTCATTAACTAAGCTTTTTCATTAATTCTTTTATCATTAGTTAACCAAACTAAAGAGACCACGAATTTTAGCCAACAAACACATACCATTCATAATTAGAACAATCAACTAATTATGGATTTAATCATTTCATTTGGCAATATATTATTTTAATAATTGAACAATATTCATTTTGTTTCATTCAAATAAAACAATAATATTAATAATCTTAGAAAATGTATAGATACTAAAGAATAAAAGAGTAAAGGGGAAAAATTAGATCTAACAACTCTTGAAGAATCAAAATTCTATTAGCCTTTGCTTAGAAAAAGAGAGTTTAGTTGCACGTGGTTCTCAGAGACAAAGTAAAAGAAAAATAAAGACTTCCATTGGGATTATCCTAACAAAACAGGTTTTTCCTAATTAAAACTCATAAATAGGATAAAACAAGGATGTAAATAGATGGGCTTGTTGACTTTAGAAGAACCTTATGCATTTAATCATGTTTATTTGTTGGAGTATCATACTGACTAAGGCGTGGGCATGCCTTATGCTCATACCTATTATGGAGTTTTTTTGTACAAGCTTCCATTCTTTTCCAAAATCTACATCTTTTCTCCTTTGCTAAATCCCCATTTCAAGCACATTTTGATCCAAAACTCTAATATATTCCATAAAGCATAAAATATATAATTGTAATCTATAATTATGAAAATTTTATTAATCAAAATGTAGGGAATTCATATGAAATATATGTACTTTATGCAAGCTATCAAATTCCCCCACACTTAGACAATGATTGCCCTCAAATATATAATAGTTATGACTCATCAACCTCTCTTCATACCCTTCTCTTTCACTCCTTAACTAATCCCTTTATAACTTAAATCACCAGGTCTCATTAATCAAAACCAAAACATAGAAAAATAAGTAATTAATAATATAAGTTCCCATAAACTACATAAATACTGACTAAGGCGTGGGCATGCCTTATGCTCATACCTATTATGGAATTTTTTTGTACAAGCTTCCATTCTTTTCCAAAATCTACATCTTTTCTCCTTTGCTAAATCCCCATTTCAAGCACATTTTGATCCAAAACTCTAATATATTCCATAAAGCATAAAATATATAATTGTAATCTATAATTATGAAAATTTTATTAATCAAAATGTAGGGAATTCATATGAAATATATGTACTTTATGCAAGCTATCAAATTCCCCCACACTTAGACAATGATTGCCCTCAAATATATAATAGTTATGACTCATCAACCTCTCTTCATACCCTTCTCTTTCACTCCTTAACTAATCCCTTTATAACTTAAATCACCAGGTCTCATTAATCAAAACCAAAACATAGAAAAATAAGTAATTAATAATATAAGTTCCCATAAACAACATAAATAAGCAATCGTCTCAATAATCATTTTTAATTCAAATGTAATAGGATTTAATACCCTCCTACTAGTGTCACTCTATGCACTCAAAGTTTTTAGGTTATTAATGATTGCTCATGTCAATATAGATGATAAGTGGTGATTTAGTCATATTTTACTCCCTTTTTTAATGCATTTTGTTTGTTTATTTAAGTTTTTAATTGATTTTGGTACTTAAGTTTTTCACATTTTGTTTCTAGGTCTAATTCATTCACTTAAAGTAAAAAAATAAATTCTAACACGTTTGGAGTAATTTAGAGCCTTTTTTATTAAGTTCTAAAGTATAAGAAAATATAAATGATCTTGTAAGAGAGTTTGGAGGTGTGCTGAGGATTTTTTGTAGTTCACACTTATATAGGCTAGCAACATACTAGTGTTGAATTATGAGAAGGCCATATTCATGCAACACACCCATGTTTATGCACGTGTTCACTTCAGAAACTCTTAGCGCTAAATTTAAACTACACATTCATCAACACACCCATGTTTACTCACCAAGGTTTTGTTACCATTGTTAGGGACTAGGATATTAGGAAAGCTTAATTAATATTAATCTAGCCGTTTATTTTCATTTCATTTCTTTTATTGTTTATTAATTTTTATAGCTCTCTATCATGATCTTGTGTTGTGGTTTGTTTGTAGGATTTGGATACTCATTATTATAACCATTAAATACAATTGAGGGATGGAGAGGACAACATTCTCATGGGGATTATGATATGTCATCTCTTATGGTAGTTTTAGAAGCTCAGTAAACATCCATAATATGCTGTCACATTTATAAAGGAAATTGCCCAAATCAAGAATGTCAGACATTAAGCCATATGTGGGGGCATCTAATTTATATATAGAACTAGCTTTAAGATGCCTCATATGGGAATACTTAGAATTTAGAGTGGAGTGATCATTCTAGATTTCTGCATAAATGGCAGTTAGAGGATATGTTCTGCATGAATGGCAGTTAGAGGATATGTCTTTATGTAATTTGTTGCTTTAACTAAGGTACCCTCTAATGCACTAAAGAACTAGGTGTTAGGGAACACATGAATACGATAACATTGTGGAATGGAAAAGAGCCAGGGGTAGGAATAAAAGGAGAGTAAGCCACTGTTTAAGAAGAACAGGATGATATTAACCACTTAGTAGATGAGTAAGTAGCCTATCTTGAGTTAACGAGCCCATAGTGCAGAGGAAGGAATTTGAAGAAATATATAGGGGTAAAGAAACGAGGTTGAATCCTTTATTAAAGATTCACCTATGTTGGAGCTAAAGAAACTACTTGATCTTCTAAAGTATTCATTTTTGGAGAAGGATTTAAAGTTATTGGTAATCATAACATCAAACTTAAAGGAAAACAAAAAAGAAAAATTATTGAAGACACTTAAAGAACATAAGAAGGCTATAATATAAAAGATCTCAGTTATTAAAGGGATCAACCCTTATTTATGTACATATAAAATTTTAATAGATTATAATTTTAAACCAATGGTGCAACCTTAATATAGCCTAAACTTGAACATGAAGGAAGTTATGAAGGTAGAGGTAATTAAACTTCTTGATGTAGGAATAATTTACCCTATTTTTATAATTTTTAGGTGAGCCTGGGATAATGGTGGTGCCTAGTGAGGGGATCGAGTTGATCCCCACAAGGACCATTGTCGAGTGGAGAGTGTGTATAGGATATAGGAATCTAAATGATGCTACTAAAAAAAATCATTTTCTCTTCCTTTTATTGATCAGATGCTAAAGCATTTAGTTGCCCATATGTATTATTATTTTCTAAATGGCTTATTGGGCTATTTTTGTATGGCCTTGGAGGACCAAGAGAAAACAATATTCACTTGTCCAGATGTCACTTTAGAGTTTCATAAAGGAGACCTTTGGCGACTAGTCAAGGATATTATAGAGGTATTTATGGATTATTTTTTGTTTTTTAGAGATTCTTTAGATTTATGCCATCTAAATTTAGAAAAAAAATGCTTATATGATATAAGGAAAAAAAATGTTGTGCTAAACTAGGAAAAATGTCATTTTATAGTTAAAGAGGGCATAGTTTTAGGCTATAAAATCTCTTACAGAGGTAGAGAGATTGATAGAACAAAAGAGGAAACTATTTAGAAATATGACCTCCTAATTTGCCTAAGGCTATCAAGAGTTTCCTAGAATATACATGTTTCTATAGAAGATCTTCAAGGACTTTTCTAAAATTTCTAGGCCATTAATCAAGTTACTTAAGAAGGTAGGACTTTTTATTTGCACTTAAGCATGTTTGGATACAGTTCCTCTTCTTAAAAAATGTGATTAATGCCCCAATTATGGTTTCCCCATATTTGAATCCTCCATTTGAACTAATGTGTGATGCAAGTGATTTTGCAGTAAGTGTAGTTTTTTATAGAGGAGGCTAAGCATTTTTAGGCCATCTATTATGCTAACAGGACTTTAATGGATGCTTAAGAAAACTATACAACTATAAAGAAGGAGTTGCTGGTAATGGTTTATGTTTGAAAATTTTAGATCTTATCTAATTTGTTCCAAATTTATTGTTTACACTTGAACACTCTGCATTGAAATATCTGTTGAATAAGTTAGATGTGAAGCCAAGATCAACTAGATGGATTTTGTTATTGTAGGAATTTGATCTAGAGATTAAAGGTTAAAGGGGGCATTAAAAACCTGATAGTAGACAATTTATCATATTTGGAAAATCCTAAATTGGATAAACATAGAGAAAACGATATTAATAAAACATTTTCTTGAAGAGCATTTATACAATATCAAAGAGGATAATGAACCTGAACTTTCATAGTTTGGTGATATTGCTAACTATTTGGATGCTAGGATTCTTCCTAAGGGGATTTTTCATTGAAAAATTACCTTTGGGAAGACACTTAATTGTTTAAGATTTGTGTTCACCAGATAGTTCAAAGATGTATTTTTTAGACAAAAGGGTGGAAGATTTTAAGTCACTACTATACTTGTCTAACTAGAGGGCTTTATCATGTAAATATAATGATCGAGAAGGTTTTTCAATCAGGTTCCTATTGGCACATATTATTTAGAGATGCCCAAACATACATTCAACTTCATCATAAATATCAATGGACAGGTAATATTTCTTATAAAAAAGAAATACCCTAAATTTTTATTTTGGTTTGTAAAGTGTTCAATATTTGAAGCCTTTAAATAGATACTAAAGACTCATTCTGTTTTGCACATTAGTGATAGGGTTCCAACTACCATTTAAAAGGTTATAGATAGTGAATAGATGGATAGATGGATGAGTAATATGGTGGAAGAAATAGAGTCTCTATATAAAAACTAGAAGCTATTTTAGCTTTTTGAAGGGAAGAGGCTTATAGTGTGCAAATGGGTATATAAGAGGAAGCTGATAATATCAGAGAAAAGAGGAAAAGTATAAGGCTTGCCAAGTAACAAAAGGGTATTTGCAACAGAGGAGGGTTGAATATGATGATATTTTCTTTCTTACGGTTAGACATACTTCCATCAAGAGAATGATGACATTAATAGTCAATTTAGAGGAGCATATTTAGAGGAGCATATTTATATGGAGTAGCTATAAGGGTTTATTTAACCTAGACAGGAGCACTTGGTTTATAAATTAAGAAAGTCACTTTATGGGTTAAAGTAGTCTCTACCATAATGGTACAAATGATTAGACTCTTACATGATTTGAGTTGGCTATAAGAGATGTGATAATAATTATTGTATGTATGTTAAGAGTATTGTTAATGGTCCTTTTATTTTCTTGCTACTCTATATGAATGATATATTAATTGTTGCTAGAACTAAGCTTAATGTAAATAAACCAAAGACTTTATTAAGAAAGAAATTTAATATGAAGAATTTGGGTATTGCTAATAAGATTTTTGAAATAGAGATCCATAAGGAAATTCATAAAACAAATTCATTTCCTTAGTTGTTACCTATGTCTCCACTATCTCAATAGCCGTGTTTCTTCATCTGCTATTGTGCTGCCTCTAAATCAATCAATGAACAAGTTTGACATATTATGTTTCACCTATCACAAGAGCTAAATTCTAAATGGCTAAATTTATTTCTTATCATCATTTGATTTTGATTTGGGCAATTTAGAATTTGGTTCCAATAACATTTTTTTTTGCCTAATGCATTCGATATATAAACAGTAAAAGGCATATCATCTTTTTTATGTTTTCATTCCTAAAAATGGGGCACTAGTTTTATTCCTAAATATAAATTGAAAATGGAGATAAAAATATGAATTTAGGCTTAGTAGGAATTTGTTAGAGTTAACCTAACTCGATCGGGTTTCATGATTACCCAAGCTTGAACAAACTCTAACTTAGGCTTGATTAGGCCTTGGGTCGAGCCTAGGATAAAAATTGCAAGTTTAAGTTAGGTTTGGACTGCAGGTGTCTAGGGCCCTAACTTAGATATTGTTAAGCTCAATTGGCAACGTTGGATAATAAAGATATCATAATGAGGGGGAAGAAAATGAGTTGAACATGACACCATATTTTAATAAGAGCGAGAGCAATAGTTTGGAGAAAAGAGAGAGATATGTTGTGAGAGTATTCATTAATGTACATAACAATGTCATTTTGTTTACTTAAATAAGACAACTATTATATACATATATAAGAGGTTTAGACTTTTGAACAAGTCGAGTTGTGAAGCTCAAGCCTTTAACCTCAACTCAAAACCTAAACTTTTTTTAAAACCAAATATGAATCAAATATGGTCAACTCTAATCGAATATTTTGACTTTAGGTTGGGTCCTTTTGGTGACCCTATAGTTTATATTAATATTTATATATGTATATAATTTGATGTAACTATGTTTTTAATAAACTAAAAAAGACAATTTCTTTGCTTCTAAAAATGTAGATACATCATTTATTGGTCAAAACTCATTAAATTTTATATTCTTTTTCTCTTCTTTCATTTTGTTTTTGTTATATAGTTTTCAACAATTAGCGTTTGTAGTTTATGTATTTATGTGTTGAATGAATCTTTTTTTAGAATGATAATAGTAAAATTGTGTCATATATATGAATGAATGAATGAATGTGTGTGTGAATAAACAATTTTTTGTAGGGCAATTGAACAAAATAATGCTAGTACACTAGTAATATGAGTATTCAACTTAATTAGATGATTAAAAACCTAATCTTTCAACCTAGGAAATTATCATTTATTGAGCATCATCATAAGATTATTGATTTCTCTTTTATTACTTAGCTTTAAAATATGCAATTAAAAACCTCAACCTTGATCACATATATCTAGGCTTGGCATTGCAATAGGCTAGCCTAAAAATTTATGTTTAGGTCTAAGCTTGGCTTAATTAATTTTTTAATTGAAAATTTTAAAACAATATTATTTAGCTTAAAATAACATTAATTTACTTGATATTTTTAGACTTCAACTCGGGTTGAATTGAGCAATCTCAACCCGAGCTTGATTTAAACCTTATAAATTAAAAAAAAAAGCTTGAACTTTACTTAATGCCTAATCAACTCAGGTCAAACTCATTCACTTTTGGTCGAGCTGTGTTAATAAATTACCATCCTTATATATACCAATCGATTCCTCATTAGATGACTTATTTAACAGCTAAGATAATGGTCACACTAGTTAACACAGATGACCAACAATGGATGATTGGCTTTCCTGATGCCATAAGAAGTTGTATTCAAAATACATGCTTATAAGAATACTGTAATACCCGGTATCTAGTTTAATCGGTGTACCGAAATAAATCAGTATTTAAGACTGATGTCATTAAAATCACAGA
>JANKYE010090826.1:0-17158 GCA_032467995.1 Erythroxylum dillonii
AGTAGCATGCTCAGTCAGTGAATGCAATGAAATCTATCAGTCTGACCCAATATTACCATAATACCCTTTGCTACCAGTAACGGGATGTTACACCTACAACAAAGAAGACATTCACAACCTTCACCACATCAATTACATAGCCTACCACAAACGAAGGTGAAAAAACAATGGAGATATTCGCAACTGCACATTTATGAACATAGTAGAACGTGTCTTGTGTTATTCAACCAAGATCCCACAAAACAATTTTCCCACATAACCAAGAAGTCTTCATATACACGTTCACTTTCTAAATAACTCACTACACACACAATCTCTAAAATCTCATGACTTCATTTCAGCCTACTTAAAAAAATCGTTATCTTCTTCATATATCCTACTTAAAATAGAATTTTATCACAACTGAACCATTATCCAAAAATCCAATAAGCTTATCTTCTTCACATATCCCAATTAAAATAGAAATTTATCACAACCGAACCATTATCCAAAAATCCAACAAGCCAGCCGTGCCCAATTTAAATTCAATCAATTTGGATGTGAAACTGAATTATTTGCTAGGTCCAATTATCTAAAAATGCCAAAATTTAATAATAAGATATATACCATATATCTTAACAATTTTCCCCATTTTGGCATTGTTTGTCACAAATATGAAATTCTCCCTAAATAAAATAATTTAATATATAATCCACGTGAGAAAAGAACTCCCCCTTAATTCATCATCAAGTTCTAAAGAACGTCAATCAAATTCTTCAAGTTCAAAGAAACATTCCAAAGAAACAATAATGAACTATTATCTAATCATCCAAATTTTCCCCTCTTGGGACAAAAAGATGCCAAAAAGCAAGACTAATAGTCACTCATATACTTTGAAATCTCCCCCTTGAGATAAAACAGTATCAAAATGCATAATCATAAGAATCAACAATAAGTGTAGCGGAAGAATCATAAGCACGCTAAGATGACAATTTACTACCATTACTGATGAGAGAGTTGAAGAGTCTTCGGTGGAGCCAAATGGAAGTCACAATGCAAATTACTACAAAGATAGGACGACAATGGCAACATAAAAATCAAAGAACTAAAAAAGATAAAAAAAATTTTACGTTTCATTTTTTTCCAACAACAAAAAAATACTTCAAAAATGTAAAACACACAGTCCCTATACTTCTCGAAAAAATTCAAACCTGACCTTATTCCTCGTCATATTATCTTTTTCATCGGTTTCTTCTTCTGAAGTAATTGACTTGTCCTCTGTCTGACCAGTTTCTTTAAAAGTAGTAATTAACTGTGAATCTGTACAATTTCTTGTTTTTCCTTAACTACATTTTTGTGCTTGTAATTAACCTTTTCGAATCCAAGTGTGCTTCAGTACCATAGGCTGCTGCTGAAAATTTAATGGAGAGTGCTTAGATTTTTGGTTTTGACCCCTTTGAAACATCATTTGTAACAACTTGCAACATTTCGATCTTATATGCCTAATTACTCCACAAAAGTGATATATAGGTGTGAACTTTTGATTTTCCTTTGAGATTTCTCCTTGGACAGATCTGGTCGCACCAAGTTTCTCCTCATTCGACTTGAACATTCACCTCTATAGCCAATGCCTTGAAGATCTCCTTTAGCCTTAACAATTTCAAAGAACTTTTCTAACTTTTCGGTACCTCTATTTAACATTCTTATTCCTTTCTCTATACTGACCAACTTCAATTTTGTTTGACCAAGCTCATCTAATATAGACAACAACTTCTTCTCTAGATCTTCAATGATGTTCTTCATGAAAGAGTTTTCCGCCTTCAACTTCTCATTTTTCTTACGTGTTTGGACCTATTTATCATACATTAACTCATAGACTTCATAAATACCTTCATTTTTATCATTTGAAGTACTGTCATCACTGTTATAATCTAAGATTAAGCTTTGAGCTGAATCGTCTGCGTTTTTTTTGAAATTTTTCGATTTACTCACTTTTTCATCTTCAGTTACTTCCTTCTCGGTTACTGTTAAACAAGTAACTGAACTTTTACTGTACAAAGTAACTAACACAACACTATTCACAGCTTCTTCTTCATTACTATACTCACTTTCGGATTCATTCTCACTCCAAGTGTTTGTTTAGGACTTCCCTTTTCTCTTCTTCAAGGTGTTAGCACATTCCGCTTGTACATGTCCAAATCCTTAATACTCTTGACGTTGAATTTTCTTCACTTTTCTTTCACCCTTTTGAGTTTTGGCTTGTTGTTTGAAGTTGTTGTTTAATGAGCTCCTGCTGTTTTGCCTACACTCGGGTCTGTCCTTTTTCACTGTCTTCAGCCACTTATTGAACTCTCGTGTTAATAGCTCCATATTCTCATTCTCATCAGATTCATCTTCTACATCATTCATACCTTTTCCAGTTTCAGCCTATAGTGCCAATCCTTTGCTCATTTCTTGTTTACCCCTTAACAAATTCATCGCAAAATTAGTCAAAATTCTAATTACCTTGTCCAACGACAAATCATTGATGTGATGAGCTTCCTCGATTACTACAATTTTTCGAATGAACCTCGGAGGTAGTGATCTCAGCTCCTTTTTGACCAGTTTCAGATTAGAGTTTTCTTCCCAAGTTGATGAGCTTGGTTTGCTATATTACTCAATCTTTCATGAAAGTCCCCGATAGTCTCATTTTCATCTATCTTCAGTTTTTCAAGTCTCACAGCTACCATTTGAAGTTTTGACGCTATCACAGATTTGGACCCTTCATGAATAGTCTGCAAGTATCCCACGCTTCTTTATTCGATTCACAGGCTGATATTTTTTAGAAGCGTCTCTCATCAATAACACTGAAAATTGCTTGCAATGCTTGTGAGTTTCCAAGTGCTCTTTCTTCTTCAACTCTTGTCCATTCAGATAGATCTTTTGTAACTGTCCCACCTTTATCGTTAGTAATCATCAGATGTGTCCAGCCATGTAACACCGAGTTCTATGCTATTGTTCCTTGTGCCTGAATAAAGACTCTTATCCATGATTCCCATGCAGGATAATTGGAATCATCAGCTTGTTCTCTTACTTAGATCACTTACTTTGATGTGATTTTATCATGGTCTATATCTTATGACTAGCCTATAATCTGTTTTTGATTTTCCTTCACATTCTAATTATTGAACCGGATTACAAAAGAGTATCACATATCTATATTCTCTATGTTGAATAAATCTCTTCGCAAAAGTTAAGTTTTCCTCTTGATAGATACTTTGCCATCTTGGCTTGCATGCTTTATCGTTTCTTTCCCTCATTTTCTGATATCCTTCAACTGGAACTGCTGAATATTCTCTCTAATCAAGTGGTTTCTAATTTTGTATTATTTCTCCAATCTCTGTTATATTTTGCTACAAATCCCTTTATTTTAGTTTCATTGATCTTCTCATGAGTATTAGAAAATCACTGCTTACGTCTTGCTTATGGTGCCATTTGTGTAATATTTGAGTTCTGTCTGCAAGCTGCAGTTGACTAAAGTCCTCAGTTATATCATCCCTGTATATATAATACCTCAATGTAATTATGGTATCTTATAATTTTGGATATGTCTGATAATGTCAGTGAGTAGTTTCTTTTTCTATTGTTTGATTTTTAATTTTTCTCCCTGATACTACGTGTCGGTTGCATTAACACTACACATTCAATGTTGTAGCACCCTATGCCAATGAGGAAGGAGACCCAAGGAAGAACAGATCTCTACATTGGTAGCTGGTTGAAGTCTCAGCCTCGAGATAAGGTACCAATTGTCTACTGGCTTTATTAATCAATATGCTTAATTTCTTTAAGCGTCAGTCTCTTCAGTTTCATAAAGTGCTTGAGGAGATCAAGGGACTTGTTTAAATTCACTCCGTGGTTTACCTGATTTGCAAAATTTATCAAGGAGTTGATTGTTTAATAACATGACTAGTCTCTACTATGTGTCAGTGTCCTTCTGAACTCTAGTTAGTTTTGATTCTGGATCCATGAATTTTTTCTCCAGTATGTTCCTCTTGGATTGTTCACAACTAGAAATATGCGTTTATTTTCACAATTTACCTCTATATATCACGTTGTTTGATGTCCTAATCTTTTTGTTACATATGGCATTAGTCTTTGAAGTCCATATTAGTGGCATCTATGGTTTCTCATATTATGAACAGGTTATCGTGGCTACAAAAGTATGTGGCTATTCAGAGCTGTCAAGTTATCTTCGTGACAATGCTAAGGTTTTGCGAGTTGATGCTGCTAATATTAAAGAAAGTGTAGAGAAAAGCCTCAAACGTTTGGCACTGACTACATTGATCTGCTGCAAATACACTGGTAAAAATGTACAATTTTTTAAGCCCTTCGCAGCTAGTTGAGAAAAACTTTCCTTCACTGAGATTTTTCACGTTCAACTGAAATCTGATTATGTAATTAAGCAAATTCCCTTTTATAGCTCTTCAGTTATCTTTGCGTAAAGGACAACACATTCTTCGAAAGAGTAACAAAAGGATATAAATATGATTGGCGGCGTTGGGCGGAATGAAAAATGTTCAATAACCTGTTATATGTACATGAATGCAGGCCAGGCCAGATCGCTATGTACCATTATTTGGTGAATTTTCTTATGATTATTCAAAGTGGAGATCAAGTGTCCAATTTGTGGAGCAGCTGAAGGCTTTTCAAGAACTTATTAATGAAGGAAAGGTAACTATGGGTACCTTACATTGTAACTTGTAGAAAGCAGGGATTATTTTGACTTTATTCAGATTTTCAGCCTTACCAATAGGTGGGTAGGGGAGGATGATATTCCTATATAGAAAAGGCTAATTACACTAGAATTTTCACATATAAGGACAATATCACAATCTAGAATATTCATAACATTGAAATCTGGATCACGCATAGTATCAAAATCTTCAACACTTTTTTTTTTTTTTTTTGAGAAATTGAAAATCTTCAACACTTTCTCAAGCAATCGAGCGGATATCTTTCATTCCCGATTTGCATGTGAGTTCTTCAAACCTTCCTACAAGAAATCCTTTGGTGAACATTTTAGCGAATTACCCATTAGAAGAGACATGATGTGTGTTTTTCAACCCATTATTCTACTCTTCTTTTATGAAATATCCGATGATCTCAATATGCTTTACATGGTGATTTTCGCATTACCTGATCCATTGTTTCAGGATAAGGTTACTAAGGAAGGCAAAAGACATCATCTTTCCCCTACATTTGGGACCATCATTTTCAAAGCCTTCAAACGAGAAAGAATGTTAGGAGAAAATTATGAATTATTAATCTCCTTTTTAGTCATGAAATGATCTTCTCAATTTTGTCAAGTCAATCAAACCCATTCTTCACATAGAAAAATGCACGGGAAAGTGATTGTCGTAATCTCCCCTCTTTCTTTCCTTTCTTTGAATTTGTCCTTGTTTCCATCCAAATGAAGCTTAATCGGCTTTTCTCTGGAATAGCATTGACTTCTATATCGTAAGAGAACTAAGGTGATCAGTCATGGTGAAACTTTCTAAGGAATATAGAGGAAAAAGTCTACATACCATTAAGATAACATCCAATCATTTTCTTTTTTGCCGTCTTTCTTTTCCTTTTTCCTTTATGAAGATGAAAGGACATAGAGAACTTGGCAGAGAGGAGTTACAGGTGAGATATTTGATATATCATATTAGCTGATGAGAAATGTATTTTGATCTCATTTAGGTACGCTATATCGGTGTTTCAAGTGAGACATCATATGGAGTAATGGAGTTTGTTCAGGCAGCCAAAGTTGAAGGACTACCAAAGATCATTAGTATCCAGAACAATTATAGCCTGTTGGTCAGGTGTCGTTTTGAAAGTAAGTTCTACATTCATGCTATTATCAATTCAATAGAACTTCAAAGTTCAATACCTAGTGAATGTAACATTTTGAATTCTCATAAGTTTGATTTTTGTCCTTGGAATCTTAGCTTGGTGGGAGTTTCTACAATAGTATTGTTGAAAATCATTTGGTTCATGAAGTCAGCTTTATGTATTGTTGATTTCCACCTTTTTAGAAGGTAATTTGGTAGCCATCACAATAATGTATAACTAGTTAAAGAGATAAGAACGATGGATAAATTAAAAGCAAAGAAACCCATTGTTCCCTTAGCATACACATTATAAGTGATGTAGGACAAATAGAAGAAATATTAACTAATAGATAAACTCACACAATTTTAAAAATATGGCCGGTATTAGACTGTTGGAATATCAAGTTTCAGGTCTGAATTTCAATTTAGAATGTTGAAAGTTCACATTTAGTATAGCTGGGTTTCTAGGGTTTAATTGCTAAAAATTTAAGTTTGAATTTCCGGTTTAGATATGGCTGAAATTTAGGTTTGATATTACTGGAATTTGGTTTTTTTAGTTGCTGAAACTTTAGCTTAGAATTGCTGAAATGTAGTGAAGAATACAAACAATAGAAGTTAGGAAACTAGGAATCACTCCTAAAGCCTAAGAATCACTCTTAGAAGAAAGCATTACACATTCTAATTGATAACTCAAATTTGAAAAAAAAAATCATGATAACTTGTTATTGAAAGGTTAAGTAAACACATATTTATAATTCTTATAATCCTTATTCTAGTAGGAAAGGGTTCTAAAATTTCCAAGATTGAATCATAGCCTAATAAGGATCTTTTATTCTTAAAATGTCCTAAACAAACTAAAACAATATATCTAACTTATTATTATTCCCTATCTAATAAGAAAAACTTAGCGCGAAGTAAGTTGCCCTTGCTAGGATAGGATTCATCTCACTAAATTAAGTTACGGTTTCTCTTGTATTGAACTCTAAGCTCTTTTGCATTAATTCTCTTCGGCTTATCTGAAATATCCTTGACATGGAATTTGACAAAGGCTCATATAAATTTGGATTCAACTTCTAAAATCCAAGTGCTATTAGAAATTGATCTTCTTTTCCATTTGATAAGAAACCCTACTATCAGCTTTTGTAGCTACAATTTGTTCATTAAGAGCATCCTCTATCTCATCTTTAAGATTATGAATGGTTGGAACAATTGTAATAGTGGATTTCATATTTATCATGTCCGTGATAAATAGTTAAGTCTGCAATATTAAACATATGATTAATTCCAATGTCACATGGTAATTCTAAAACATAAGCATTAGCACTTATTTCTTGAATATCTTATAAGGTCTAGCACTCCATGAATGGAGTTTCTTATATTTTTATGTTGGACGATGTTCTAGACAAATCTTTACCATCCGGATATCCCCTTCACTGAATTCTACCAATAAACGATGTTGATTAGCATATTGTTTATAAGTCAAGTTGCTGATTGTTATCTTTCTTCTTACCTCATCAAAGATATCTCTCATATGTTGTTCAAAACATTCAGCTTCAACACTAACTCGTGTTATTTGTGGTGAAGTCGTAAAGGAACTATATTAATAGGTTTTCTTGCTGAAATCCCGAAACCATTGTAAAAGGACTCTTACTAGTTGACCTATTTATAAAATTGCTATATGCAAACTCTATCATATGAAGAATTAGGTCCCAATTATTCATCTTATCTCAAACCAAACATCTTAACAAGTCTGCCAAATTTTATTCATGATTTTCGTTTGTCCATCGATTTGAGGATATAAAGAATTAGAAAATTGAAGCTTAGTGTTCAATATTTTTCATAAAAATTCATGCGGGACTATTTCATCAGTGCCTCTACTAGACATATATCTGAAGTTGATTTCAGTTTTAGTTGTTTATTCAGATTTTAACTCCCACGATAGTCTTCTTTGAGTTAGCAATCCTATTCTATTAGCTATTTGCTTTTCTAGTCATATTAGAATTAGATTTTTACATTATCACAAATTGGAGGTCTAGAAATTTTGTTATGAACTTGTTTAGTGACTATTACTTTAGATAGTAATATAGACCTGTCTTGCCTATTATGTTCTTGATTCTTCATTAGTTTCTTCTATGTTTCGCTCCTATTCTGTTGCTTTCTAACCTGATCAGATCTGTCTTGTTCATCCGGATTCTCTACATATTCTCTCTCTCTTTATTCTGTTTTCCTTTTGCTGAGTTTTTAATTGTATAACTTCCTACATCAGATAATTTATTACGAGGAGTCTATGAAACCTTGGAATTAGGAAGAGAAGTTAATGTGCGAGATTATCTTCGCAGGGAGGCTGAATAAAACTTCTGTAGCACAAAAATGTCTAGCCTGAATTGTTTCCCAACTGGAGGGCTTTAACTTCTATGATGGCATTCATATCTGAACGTTCTTTTCCTTTTTGACAAATTGGTCTTTACCAGGTCCAAGACATTGGTCTGGATATATTTGTGGCCTTCATGCAACTTGTTGGCGTTAGCTTTTTAATATTTGTGTTACTGAATTACGCTTTGTCCATTTGCTAATGTTTGTTCAAACAGGGCAGTATAATGCTAGAGTTCAGTCAGTAGAAATGGAAGTAATTCGGCTAATTGCCCATAGGATACGTACATGTTTGTGTTGCCTTTTGAATAATGATTATGTTTCTCTTGATTCTTTGCAGTTGATCTTGTTGAAGTATGCCACCCAAACAATTGCAACATTGGCTTACTTTCTTACTATCCCTTGGGTGGTGAATCACTAAGTGGAAAATATTTGGATATTGATTCTGAAGCTGCTAAAAAAGGAAGACTAAACCTCTTCCCTGTCTACATAGAAGGATACAAGGATTCACTTGCTCGAGTAAGTTGACTTATGATTCTAAAAATTCCACTGTTATGTTGGATTGTTAATTCGGCGGTCATCCTTATAGCTTTGAGACTTTGCCACTATAAAAGATATATAATTCACGTTAACCCCCAGTAATAGCTTTTAATTGATTGCTAAAGGATGTGATCCTAATAGTTGTTATCGAAGTAAGGTTGAGAGTTTGAATCCTGAGGCTGTTGCTAGGGGAGATTATTAGAATGATTATAGTTCAGGCTAAGGGGTTTGATTTTGACACTTCTAATCTAAATGCAAATTAAGTGAGTCCCAGTACCAGTATCTACTGGCTAAATTGATCTTACATTACAAGTATAACGTGACACTTTAGCTGGATGATATTGGTGGCCTTTTATGAGAGTAACCAACTCAACAAAGTTAGTTGAGATTATATGTTTTTGTATTTCTGTATGTTGTTCTCGTAAGCAACTATATGTGGAAATTTAATAGACCATTTTTGTTGATAATTCCTTGATTTGAAAAGCCCTTGTCATTGAAGATATGTTCAGTTAAATGGACAACTCAGAAGTAAGTTAAGTTCATGCATCTCGTCCTAGGGTTAGATAAAAGCAAGTGATTTGCATAATTAGCTCCAATCTTACTGAAATCAAGCAGTTCTAATAATTATATTAGCTGATTATTGTAGTCTGACTAGGTACTTTGAAGAAAGCGATTGGTTTTATGCATTCTGCTCACATGATCTATTATAGGCAATTAATCATAGTAAGTTTGATTTTGTCATTAATGTTTCTTTGAACTGTACTGCAGGAAGCTACGGTAAAATATGTTGAACTGGCCGGGAAGTATGGTCTGACTCCAGTTCAGTTGGCTCTCGGATTTGTACGAGATCGACCATTTATGACTAGTTCAATAATTGGTGCAACCTTAGTTGAACAGCTAAAAGAAAACATTGAGGCTTTCACATCAACTGAGCGACCTTTGCCCTCAGAAGTAATGGCGGACATTGAGACTATTTTTAAAAGATACAAAGATCCTGCGATTCTGTGAGGCACATAGCTTAGATATACACAAGCATACCCTTTTTCCTATGTAAAACTTGGAACTGAACCAATTTTTAACTCACATGTCCTTTTGCTATACATGGTGCATCTGATATATGGAAAGACCTTAAAAAAGAGGCCCTGATGTTCAATAGTTTGAATCTTTTTGTTCTATGATCATATGTCTGAGACTTAAACAGAGAATTAGAAGAAAGCAACAAGTGTGCTTGTGTATTTAAGTTTACTCTATTAATTGAAAAGGGAACAAAGGAAAAAAGCACAGAGAATCAAGTAGATGGTTGATAAGCGGGAAAAATAAAAGAAAGCAACAACATATGCATGTCTGAAATAGAAGATTGGAGCAGCAAGTCAATGCCACCACACCATCTGGTGCTGTTCACAGTTGCTGATCATTCTCTCTCTTTTTTTTTCCTCCTGCAAGTTTCCCAATGGAATGACAGATTCTGTTGGCTAGAGATTAAACAAGTCCTCTTTTTCCTTTTATTTTTGTTGTGTTAGGACTCTAGCTGAACAAGCTAGAGATTTACTGTATTGATGATTAATAGTAGAGACAATATACGAGTATTACAAAGTGATTCACTAGAACACCTTCTAACTAGAGCTGAAGAAGCTCCTCAGGGAGAAAAACTCTCTCTGTCACAATATTCTTTTTCCTTCTATTTTCTTCGCTGCTCCCCTTCTCTCTCTGCCCCCTACTTAGCTAACCCATGTACATTCTGTTATTCCCCACCCACGTGCCATATGCCTAACTAACTTGTGTGTCAATATCCACATCATTATCATTGCTCACATCATTGCTATCATTGCCCCCATCATTGCCTGCAGCCCCCTCTCGTTTTCTTTTTGTGTATACTCGCCAAATCCTAGGTTTGTTAATGGTATTAATCCTAACATTGCCCCCTTCTTGAAGAGCAGCCTTGTCCCCAAGGCTGAAATGAAGAAACTGAGTCCAGATAACAAAATCATCTTCCCAAGTAGCATTTTCCATCTGTTTTCCCTTCCAATGAATCAGCCACTGTGTGGTTGACTGTCCATCCTTGGAAATCACCCTACTAACCAGTGCAGATTCTGGTTCTACCTCCTCTTCTAATTCCACTTCCATTCCTTCAGGTAAAGTCTCCTCAACCATGTAGTGTCCCACGGCTTTTTTAAGCTGTGATACGTGAAAAACAGGGTGAACTCGAGAGTGCAGTGGAAGTTTAAGTTTATAAGCAACAACTCCTAGTTTTTCCACAATTTGGAAAGGACCAAAGTATCTGGCCGCTAATTTCTGGTTAATTCTTCTGGCCACTGTTAGCTGCTTGTGAGGCTGAAGCTTAAGAAAAACCCATTCGCCCACTTGGAAAGAGACCGGTTGCCTCTTCCTATCTACATACTTCCTCATCTGCTCTTGAGCCCTGTGGAGATTGTATTTAAGTTGTGTCAAAGCCTCATCTCTATCCACCAGTTCCCTAGCCACTGCCTCCATCTTAGTTTCACCTTGCACAAAACGAACCAATGTAGGGGGTTTTTTGCCATATACCAATTCGAAGGGAGTTGAGCCCATCGACACATGGTAGGTAGTGTTGTACCATAATTCAGCCCATGACACCCAAGAAGACTAATGTTTGGGTTGCTTCGAAGCAAAGCACCTCAAATAAGTCTCTAAACATCGGTTAAGAACTTCCGTTTGCCCATCCATCTCCGAATGATAGGAGGAACTCATTTTCAGCATAGTCCCTTACGGTCTAAACAATTCCCGCCAGAAATAGCTCACAAATAAGGGATCCCGATCACTTATGATGGATAATGGAACTCCATGCAAGCACACCACCTCCTTGACAAAGACCTCAGCCACACTTCTAGCAGTATACGGATGCTTCAATAGGATAAAGTGACCATAATTAGACAACCGATCAACTACAACCAAGATTGCTTCATACCCTTTAGCCTTAGGAAGTCCCGTGATGAAATCCATCGATATATCTTCCCAGATCTAGTTAGGAATGGGAAGAGGCTGCAGTAGACCCCCAGGAGAGGTGGTAGCATATTTTTGCCTTTGACAAATGTCACAAGATTTAACAAAGTCTTGAATAGATTTCTTCATACCGATCCAATAAATGTTGCTGGCGATCCTCCTATACGTGCGTAGGAACCTAGAATGGCCTCCCATAGGTGAAGAGTGAAATTATTTAAGGAATAAGGGACTGAAAGTGGAATGAGTCGAGATCACTAGCCTTCCCTTATGTAGGAGGACTCCTTGGTGCAATTGATACCCCTTCTTTGCCTCTGTATTCTGCTGTAATTCCTTGGTAATAGCACTCAAAGTAGGATCCTTGTCTACCTTTTGCTGTAGGAGATTACCATCAGCCCATAATGGATAAGAAACCAGTTGCATCAATTCACCCTCTTCATAAATTCGTGACAAGGCATCTGTCGCCTTATTTTCAGGACCTGGTTTATAAATGATTTCAAAGTGATACCCAAGTAGCTTAGATATCCAACACTGTTGGTCAGTTGTGGACACCCTTTGTTGTAGCAAATGGCGGAGACTCTTTTGATTTGTGTACACCACAAAGGATCGGCCCAACAAATAATATCTCTAGTGTTGTACTGCTAGTACCAAAGCCATGAGTTCTTTCTCATAAGCTGACTTAGAGAGATTGCCTTCGGACAAAGCTTTACTGAAATATGCGATTGGTCTTCTTTGTTGCATCAAAACAACCCTTACCCCCTTACCCGAAGCATCACACTCCACCTCGAAGGGTTGGGAGAATTGTGGAAGAGCCAATACCGTAGAAGTGGTCAAAGCTTTCTTCAAATTCTCAAAGGACTCCAAAGCTGCTGAATTCTAATGAAATCCATCCTACTTTGTCATTTATGTCAGGGGTTTGGCTATCTTACCATAGTTCATAATGAACTTTCGATAATAACTCGTCAACCCAAGAAACCCTCTCACTCCTTTTACATTCCGTGGAATAGGCCAATTCACTACACTTGAAACTTTGGCTGGGTCCACCGCTACCCCATGTTCGGAGATAATATGACCCAAAAATGCTACAGTTCTTTTCCCAAAACTGCACTTCGGATGATTAACCACAAAATGATTGTTTCTTAAGACCTCCAAAACCTTTGTTAAATGTAAGAGATGGGTCTCCCAATCAGTACTATATATGAGGATGTTATTAAAAAAAACTAGCACAAACCTCCTAAGGAAAGGCCTAAAAATGTCGTTCATAGCAAATTGAAATGTTGTCGATGCGTTGGTCAATCCGAATGGCATCACGAGGAATTCGTAATGGCCATCATGTGTTCGGAAAGCCGTTTTGTGGATGTCCTCTCGCTTGACCCAAATTTGACGGTAACCGGATTTGAGGTCTAATTTAGAGAAAATTCCTGCACCATTCAGCTCATCTAATAACTCCTCCACCACCGGAATAGGGTACTTGTCCGGAATGGTGACTTTATTCAATGCTCTATAGTCAACACACATTCTCCATGAATCATCTTTTTTCTTGACTAAAATGACCAGACTGGAATAGGCACTAGAACTCGGACGAATGATCCCCAAATTCAACATATGCTGCACTTGCCTCTCAATCTCATCTTTATGATGATGAGGGTATTTATATGGTCTTACACTGATAGGCCCTTGCCCATGCTGTAGAACAATAGCATGCGAGTAGTTCCTTTCGAGAGGTAGCCCTTGCTTCTCTTGAAAAGCCTCTAGAAACTTAGTCAACACTTCATTTAGCTCCCCTTCTTCCATTCTGGTGAGTTATGTCTGCTGTCCTTCTGTCATATCTCCCCCTTCCACCGATAGAAAACTCCCACTCAAGATAGCAAGGAGACCATGCAAGCACACTGAATCTTCATGGTACTCACTACCCCTCTTCTGTGTAACCTGAAGCCCTGCATTGCCATTCAGTTGCACCTCCTATCACTCATGTTGGAATTGCATATTCATCTCCTTCCAATCAACCATTACCTTCCCTAGAGTTTGCAACCAAGCCACTCCCAAAATCACATCCATTCCCCCTAAATCTAGGACATACGCGTCTATCTTCCACTCCATTTCCCCTAACCGAATAGGCACTCCCATACACCTTCCTTTTGTAGCCACCCTATGACCATCCCCCAACCTGATTCCCAAGGCCTTACTCATCCCTATATGCAGCCCAAGGTCATTGGATAGCTCTGGTGAAATGAAGTTGTGACTGGCACCACTGTCAACCAAAACCACAATAGGCACTCCCTGTAGTCTCCCTTCCAACCTCGTGGTTTTTGATTCAAGCATCACTGTCTCGGTCTCCCTCACACCGAAGACTCCCATAGCTCTACATTCTAATGCTATCTCTCCCTCCTCTTCGGTTTCAACCTCTAACGAGATGATTTCTCCATCCTCATTCAGCGTTTCATTGTCATCCAAAATCAAGAGTCGCAACTGTTTCTCGTTGCACTGGTGGAGAGCGTGGAATCTCTCCCCGCACCTGAAGCAAAGGCCCTTGGCCTTTCGGTCCATGAGCTCGTGATAGGAGAGATGCCGCAAGCCCTTGTTCTTCTCCGTGGGCCCCTTCGGTCACCGTCCGGCCGTCTAGCTGGAGTCGTGACGTTGGGAACCCCTCCTCAATTCGGCGCATGGAGATTGGGTTGTGACCCGTAAGCATCCCGGATCTTGCCCGACCCAAATCCATATACCCCCTTTCCATGACCCATCAACTGTGGATGTTCCATGTCCTTATGGTTTGGGCTGACCCGCAAACCACCCCTAAAAGGACTCCCTTGCTACGGTGCCCAGATTCCTGCTTGTGACCTGGAGTGTTTGGTTCCTCCCTCATCGCCGATAACTTCTTCCTCCACTACCCTGGCAATCTTCATCAACTGATATCGATTTGTTGGCCTGAATGTCCTCACCCGTCGGCGAATATCAGCCTTCAACCCACTCATGAAGTAGCCCATGTATTGTTCCTCAGGTAGGCGACCCACCTGCGATGAGATGAACTCAAAAGCTTCGATGTACTCCTCCACCAAATCTGTCTGTTGTAAGTCTGATAGCTCCTCAAATGGGTTGTCAAATTTCCTCCCTCCATAGCGGTCAATTAGAGCCCTCTTAAATTTCTCCCAATCCAGAACTGCTTTCGTCTCTCGTAATAAGTTGAACCAGTGTATAGTTGAGCCTTCCATGCTCAGAAGAGCCAGCTTCATTTTGATTGGTTCTGAGGTATTATGAACCTCGAAGTACACCTCCGCTCTCGTAATCCACCCTACTGGGTCTGAACCATCGAGCATAGGCAACTCCACCTTGCGGACAGACATCCGATACTCCTCCATAATGTCCGCTGAATGCTCCATCGGAGTTGATTGTCGCCTTTCCCCAGCCATTGTCTGCCCCCTCCCTGAGGCCTCACCACTTCCCTATCCTTCCTCTGGAAGTTTTCCCATCATTTTGCTCATTTCCATCAACAACGTTCGTTGCATTTCCCTCATAGCCATCTGCATTGACGATTGAATCTCCTCCACTCCAATTTCCAGGTTTGCCATGCGAGATTCCAACACGTCTATCCTATCGGACATCTTAGGTGGCATCAAGGTATGTTACTCTGAATATGCTTTTTTGTGTAAAAATCCTCCAAAAACTGGTCCTCTTCTCCCTTCGGATCCGGCAGGTCAGACCAATGTTAGGACTTTAGCTGAACAAGCTAGAGATTTACTATATTGATGATTAATAGTAGAGACAATATACGAGTATTACAAGGTGATTCACTAGAAAACCTTCTAACCAGAGTTGAAGAAGCTCTTCAGGGAGAAAAACTCTCTCTGTCACAATATTTTTTTTCCTTCTATTTTCTTCGCTGCTCCCCTTCTCTCTCTGCCCCCTACTTAGCTAACCCCGTACATTCTGTTATTCCCCATCCACGTGCCATATGCCTAAATAACTTGTGTGTCATTGTCCACATCATTATCATTGCTATCACTGCCCCCATCAACTCTGCTGCCGCCACTAACATTTATTATCCCACCTCCTTGTATTTATTAACAACTCAAAACCAAGTGCCCAATAATGCCATAGGGTTTTTCAAAGACTCAAATATTCAACTCAAAAAATTTGCGCAACCTACTCATCATAGCATATGACTAGCGCAACTTAAAACAAAATACCCCATTGTAGATTTTTTTTATTTCAACTTCTGTGTACCACTGTGTCCTTTCATAATTAGGAGATATACACTTATATGAATAATCTTCAAAGATTTAGAATCCACCGTAAATAGGATGTGTGTTTTTAAAATAGATTCCTTCCATGATAGAAATATGTAGCAACACACCTTTTGAACTTCTACCGTAGATGCAATCTCATATTCTAATTATCTTATATGTCCAGTTTAAAAATGTTAAAACCAAACAAAGAATATATAAAATATGTTCTAACAGTAACCAACTGACACCAAAGGATGAGGGCGTCAGGCTACTGAAATTAATTTAGGGATTAAACTGTCATTTTTTTCTCAGTTGTTTTCTGCTTTCTGTGTTTCTCCTCCTTTCTGCATCTATTGGTATAATATGATTAAATCACACATAAATGGTGGTTGCTGTATTTTTAAGTCACTTGTGGCTTCAAGTTACAATTTTCTATATCTATTGTTGAACAACATTGTTCTATAAGAAATCCAAATTGAAGAGCGGCTGTGTAGAGATCATACTCAATCTCATGGTTGAAACTTGAAATTGAACGTTTGACTGAATGAGTTAAGGAATGTTAAACCCTCTGTTTTAAAAATCGGACCGGACCGGTCGGCTATCTGGTTCGGTTCATTCTAAAAAATAGGTTTTCAATTGAACCAGTGAAAATCGGTCAAAACCGATCAATTGACCAATCGAATCGGTCTGATCCGATCACCGGTTCAATAATTTTTTATTTTTTTGGTATTTTTTGGTATTTTTAAATATTATTAATATTATATATAATTAAATATAATTATGATGTCACACCGGTTCGATCGGTAGTTGAACCGATCGAACCGGTCAAACCAGTAATCAATAAAGTCTACAATTTAATGTACAGTCTGGATTTCAAAACACTGGTTGAACCACTGATTGTGAAGTTCTGGCTGCTAAAACGTCCATAAGAGTATGAATAATAATGGCATAAGAGAAGGAAATTAGAAAGAAAGAGAGTCGAGAAATAATTATCACCTTTAAATTTTTTAGATCCTACTTAAAATAAAGGGTTCCCAACAAAATATTAACTAATTTTTATAATAAAATAATTACAGAAAAATTAAATTGAACATTTATAAATGTTAGGGTTCTTTTTAAATATGTTGAAACATTAAGTTCAAATTAATTTAAAATAAAAAAACTAAAATTTAATTTGATCCTTTTAATATTTTTATATATCTTTAAATTCCTTAC
>JANKYE010092551.1:0-17112 GCA_032467995.1 Erythroxylum dillonii
AAGCTAGACTTTTGAAAGAAATGAGAATTTTGAAAGAAAGCTAGACTTTTGAAAGAAATGAGAATTTTGAAAGAAAGTTAGACTTTTGAAAGAAACGAGACTTTTGAAAGTTTTGAAAGAGAAGAAACTAGAATTTTGAAAGAAACTAGAAGTTTGAAAGAAACTATATTTTAAAAAGAATCAAGAATTTAAGAACCAGATTTATGTTTTCTTTGAGCAAATTCGTTTTGAGCTTATTATTGATATTCATGTTGTTGCCGCAAATTGAAATTTACTACTTATTTACTCATAGAGGCCATATATACATAAGCAAGGTAGCATGGTTATAACTCACTGAGTCGCGTTGTAGACTCACCCCTCACTATCATCATTTCAGGAGAGTAGCAGATTCTACGAGAGAACAATCCAAGCCTTTTAAGACTCTCTTGGACAACTAGACAAGTAATGTTTTGGCTTGATGTTAGTTGCAGATGCTCATAGTTGCTCCATGGGTTTGTCATAGTCATATGTACATAAAACATGTATGGATATACTATGTTATTGAGAACGATGTTGGTTGATGTTGGTGATAAGTAGATGTTGTATGTGAGAATAGTAGATTTAGATCCTTACTTCTTACAACCTATTAAGCAGGTATAAGGTTTAATTAGACATGAAGGAGTCATGCCGGATTTTTAGTAAAACATAGAAAAGTTGGGCTTACTACAGGTTTTGATGGCGTTAAGCCTACTCATTCCCTAGTGTCAACACGGCCCAAAAGGCGGGTCGTGTCAAATTTAGAATCCTAAATTTATCCCCAATTGCTTTACGCTCGTCGTCATTTCTGGAACTAAGATGTCCCATCTTATATTGCCCATCGTCCATTATACTTAGGGACTCATGTGTCCCTCCAATGGATATGGTTCTCTGTTATCATAGATGGGAGTTGATCCTTTCTTCATGAAAGCTTTTTATGAGCTTAGGCCAATTAGAGAAACATGCCTCTTAATTGAAGTCAATTTGATAGAGTAATAACCAACGTGAGATGGAATATGTGAAGCATTTTTCTCTTTATTATAGCAATAGGTTTAAATAAATAAGGCAATTTTCATATTATCAAGTGAAACAAGTTCTTTGCATTTATTGAAAATCTTGACTGCTAAATCAAGAAACTCTTCCGTAGCACCTTCATACCTAACAAAAGCAACATTCTAATTATTGAATTGATTATAGATATTTACCTTGTGTTCTAATCTAGAGTTGAGGTTAACGTTGCACTTACTTTTAAGGGAATCATGTACAAAAGCTTGTAAAATCCATTCTTAAGATTACATTTAAGAAAGAATTAATTATCTTCCCTCACAATTATTTTGGTTTTATCTCATATTTCACATGATTGATGCTAAAAGATGATAAAATTGTGAATACATTTGTCTAAAAGTGATTTGGGAATTTGAGTTTATTAGACTAAGTTAGGCTAATTAGTTTTAGTTAGAGTTAACTAAAACTAATTAGAATTGAAAAATCATACTGAAACTAATTGAAATTTTATTGAGATGAATGGGGCCCATAGTACCGTGTGTATGCCATATAGCATTATAAGCCCATATATGTATTAAAAATAATTCATTTTTTTCACATCAGCAATGATGTGGTAGAAAACTATTAGAGACATAACTCCTTAAGCTTTTCCATCCACTAAGGGTGTAACTTGAAAGCTATGGTTCATTTTAAATGATTCGAAATATTAGGGTTTAATTTGTACTTTGATAAAAAAAAAGTTAAGTTCAAAATTCCCCTTTTTACCTTTATTATGTCAACACTCAATTTTGTCAAATTTTTTCAATTTATATCGTAGTTGAATAATTTCAACCTAGAAACATTTGAAGAAATTTTATATTTAAAAAAAAATTAGGTACAATTATAGGAAATTTTTATACAATTAAATCTATTTCATACTTAGTTTGAAAAACATTCAAGGTTTAATTTCACTGCTTTATAACTAAATATGTTATTGTTGTTATTATTATTTGTTTGATTCTTTCTTAAAATACCTTAATTTTTATTTTTAATCAAATACCTTATTTTTATTTTTAATCAAATTTTCATACTTCGTTATTTATCTTTCATTTTCCTATATAGTTTCACATTACTTACTGTGATGGATTGTGAATTAAAGTTTTGGAAATTTAATTTGAAAATAATTACTAAAATGTGTTTTATACAAATTGAATTAGACCTTTAAATCACTAGTACCTATTATTTTTTAGGTTTTGTTTTCATCCTTAAAGTAACTCACATATTTTATTCCTATGGAAAGAACTAGAGGAAATTCTGTTAGCTTATCTAGGACATTAACTCAAGGAAACTCCATTTCATTGTCTAGGACATTTACTTAAGGTAAAACTATCCTTATAGCTACTACGATTTGATCATATGGTCAAAGTTACTAGAAAGCTTGATGTTGTATTCCTAGATTTCATCATCCTTTAATCATGTATTACTTTGTTTCTTTTAGTGGCTATTTTACATTTCTAAGACATGATGACTTGTGGCTCCTATCCACCCTTATTCTAAGAGAGAAAATTCCTTTTGGTGACTTCATTATACACAATATGGTGTATGTAATAAAAAAAAAAAAATGTCTTATATGCTCTAGTCTTTAGCCTCATCTTCCAACATTTTCACATCTCTCCCACTAAAGATGAGATTGGTTTAGATTTCTTTGATTTTGCTACCTTTAACCTTATAGGTTACCAGTTGTTTGATGGTCATATGACTTGGCCATATTAGTGATAGTGGTTATAGTCTTGGTAGCCTTACACCACAAGAGACCTCCGCATGGCGCTGGTTTTGATGGAACTCTACTTAGTCACATTATTAAGTTACATGCGGACGATGATGCTAGTTTCTTATGACCACTTTATGGTCTCCACACGTTGCTCGTTTAGTCACTATTAAGCACTATCTCATTATATTATAAGGCAATCTTAATTCCTTATATGACATAAGATGCACGATCTCCATAAGTTATATCACTTAATTTAGACTATCTTTCCTCTTTTGGATAACTGATTTTTAATGTTTCCAAAATGGGGAAAAATTTTAGGGATATTATGTTCATGAGGAAAGAGAATAAGATACAAATCTTTTTTGTTGATTATTAAACTTGTTTGATAATTAAATATATCTATCATGACAATTTATGCTTGATATTAGGTTGAAATTTATCATGAATATAAATGTGTTTTAAAACTTTAATTTGTAATCTTTTCATGCATGAATTAAAGGGGAGTTAATTATTTATATTGCATGTGTGTTTGATTTCGTTATTGCTTCTTCTAATATCACAAATTATTTTATCATCATATAAAAGGGAGAGATTGTTAAATCAAAGGAAATTCTAATCAATGATTTGATGATGAAAAACATAAATACTACTAATGAGTTTAATTTTTAATAAAAACATGAGAGCAAATTGTAGCTATATACAAATCATGAGACATTTGATGAAGTTGCTATGGAAAAGTTAAAGTTTGCATCATTTGAAGTCAAGATTAAAATGAAGGACAAAGAAGATCAAGGCATAAGAAGGTTATAAATAACTTATACTATCATTTTTGTCACTTTAATAATCTTCAAGGCTCAGTATATATAAACACATCATCATTTTATCTAATTACATAGGTATTTTCATTCATCAAAAGGGATTAAAGTTTTGATTTAAAATAAAATCCTTTTGAACTTTAAAACATTCTTTGGGAAAAATTTTGAAAAGTATTTAAGACAAATTTGCATTAAGAAAATGAAATTTGAACATTTGAGCCTATATGGAGTAATGGTCAACTAATATAGGTTAAAATTGTCAAAATTGATGTACTGAGAGTTTTTAGTAACACTAATTGACATATTAGTCAACCAACACTCAATGATTAGTGAATCTTGTGCAATCAATACACATTAGTCAACTATTATGCTATACTGGTGAACTAGTGTGCTACAACTAGCCATTATAATGGCTAATTTTTATCTCCAATAGCTAGTTTAGGCCTCTAAACGTTATAAATAGATATTTTCTCATTAGCTATCATATCAAAAAACATTTGGGTGTTTTTATACATGTATTTCTAAGATTTTTCAAGCATTCGAGTATTTATTGTCTCATTTTTAGTGAGTGATCCATTTATCTTTATTAAAGGGATCAAGTGATATTGGGTTGTAAATTCTTTTATGAGTTAGGTTATACTTCACTTTCAAGAAATATTATAGAAAGAGTTGCTCTTTACTTTTGAAAAGCAAAATTATCATAAGAAGGTTCTTTTTTGCTTTATTGAAAGAAGGGCTCAGTGGAATTTCTAAGAAGTGCCTTAGAGAGCGGATGTAGGCATGAGTTATTTTCTAACCACTATAAATTGGTTTGTAATTATCTTTCCCTACATTATTTAAGTTACTTTATAATAATGTAATTGATTTATATTTAAATTTATCTTTATATCAACATATACTGATTCTTATTAAATTGCAACCATTTGTTATAAAATAAAATTTTAAATTCACTAATACCTAATTCACCACCCATTTTGGGTGTCGTTGTAAACCAACATATTTAGATGATATGATAGTAAAGGCAAATGAGGGTGATAAATATTCTATGTAAATATGGCATTGAACTAAAACCTTAATAATGCACCTTTAGAGTAGGGGTAGGAAAGTTCATTAGGCTTATGGTCACTCATAAGGGAATTTATTTAAACCTAAGAAAAATATAGTTTAGCTTATACATGGAGCCATAAAAATGTTAAATAAAAAAAGTAAAATTATTGGCTTATTTCTAAGTGTAGTATATTAACATGTATACAATCCTCCCATCAATCATAAAATAATTTGACTTCAATTACGTCTTAAGAAAATCCTTAAAATTTGAATTTATTGTAAGCTTCACACTCAAACTAGCAACTCCTGTTAAGGGACATTAAGAATCCAAAAGAGATTAATACTTAGGATAGACCTTATATGTAGATGGACATACAAGAGGCAAGGATAGTGATGTTGGAGTATATTTGGAAGGACTATTAGGTCTAATGATAAAATATATAGTTTGACATAATTTTAAAATATTAAACAATGAGAAAAAATACAAAACATTACTTTTTTTGGTTAAACTAGACTATGAAATTTAGATAAAGTTAATTAAAAAATAATATCCATAGTTTATGAAAAACCTAATCAATGGCATGTATCACGTAAAGGAAGAAAATATAGCAAATTAAAAGGAAAAATTCACGCATATGAAAATATACATGTTTAAATATTGAGCTGATACCCTAACAACAAAAATACAAAGCAAATCACCTATCCAAAATTAGAGTTTATGATAATGTTATACCTTGAGGAGTATCTCATGATAATAAATGGACCTAATGTACCTCCAGATAAATCAGGTGGACACATTTAATACACCTTCAATCTCATATTTAAAGTAAAATTTAAAATCACAAATGTAATATGTAATTATTATGATTCATGAAGGAGCATGTGAAAAACACTATAACTAATGGTTTTTGGACACCTTGAACAAACACGGACTTAATATAAAAAAAACTGGATGGAGTCACCATTATACCTTATTAAGAAAGATGAAGAAAAACCTAATGGAAAGGCCTAAAAAGGTTCTAACTAGAAAAAGGAGGCTTGCATCAAATTGTAAATGAGGAAAGTTGTTAGCAACCTTGTTTTACTGTCTTAAATGGTTACCTAGGTTTGAAAAAAGTTTTGCAATTTTGGAAATTTTTGAAAAGAAAAATAATTTTGGTATGAGGTGAATAAAAGCAAGCTAAATAAAAAAACAATCTATATGTGATTAAATGCCTAGGAGTTTTTAGTTCTACCTATAGTTTTAAATAAAACACTTAAATTGATGTTAATTTAAAACATATCAATGAATACCTAAGAGTTTGTATTTTTATCTTGGTTTTAATATAAATGACTTAAAATATGCTTATATTATATAATATGTTTTGGATATAATAATGTTGAAATTTGGTTAAGAAAACATTTAAACCAAATGGAATTATTACAAGAGAAAGAGGGCTTGAACATTTATTTGTTAAAGAAGCTTAAAACTCTTAAAGACCTAAAAGTTGTAAATAAAACAAATCTAAAGGGCTTAAGAAATCAAACTCAAAATTAAGAAAGTAATATAATTTTTTTCCTGATGGTCTTACAAGACCAAAATAAAATTTTAAAAAAATTTGATCGTATTCAAAAAATCCGCAAATGTAATTGAATATTTTTTTAAATCATAGACTGCCATATTCTATAACGACAAATGGCTTCTAGTAATTACTCGAATTTCATTAGCTATTATGGTCACAAAGCAATATAGTGATAGAGATGATTGTATAGTTTATGTATTCAATCAATGCAAAATTGGATAAATGGGAAAATTGGAATCTTAAATGAGTAGAATTGAAGAGATGGTGCAATTTAATTATGCACCTATTAATAATTTGGAGATCCAAGTGAACCAAACAACTAAGATGGCAGATGAAAGAGGTTAAGGAACACTTCCTAGTATATAGTGGTGAATACAAGAGATCAAGTGCTATCCATTAAGTCTAATAGTGGAAAAGCATTTGATATTGAAGTTTTTTTCTTGAAAAAATCAAAGATTCATTGATCATTCCAAAGATGGAAAAGTATAAGGGTGATATTCAAAAGACAAATCCAAAACCATCCCTACCTTATGAAAGGGTGTTATATGGTATAATACTTAAAGACTAAAGATCGTATATATTTTTAATGATGATGCTCCTTACCTAGTTCATATACCAGACTAGGATGCAATGCATCATTTAGAAAGCAAGGACTTAATACATCCTCTATACAGTTTAAGCACTATTATATGTTCGTTAATATCCCTTACAACCTTTCTTGTAAATAAGCTCAAAAGAATAGTTTAACTCTAAAAAGATCTCTTATTTCTTTATAACCAAACCTTGTAGATTGTGTAACCAAGCAAGACCCTCACCACTGTCAAGCCTTATTTCCTAAAAATATTAATTTGAGAGCTAATCATTTAGATCCTATAAGATGTAGTCATTTGGAAAATTATTATAGATTGGTTGTATATGGAGCCAAGCTTATATGGTAAAGCTACATATAAAGAATAAGTGAATGGTTTTTTTTAGGCTCATCTTTTCATAGAACATATATTGTGGTGCTATTAACCAAATTACAAAGTCTGTTAGTAATGCTTAACTTACATTTAAAAGCTAATAGAAGCACTAATGAAGCTTAAGGATTAGCTTGCTGCATCCAAACCTACTTGTGCTAGGGTATTTTAAGAGCATAGTTTGTGATTAGATCCTTATTACAAACATTCAAAAATTTACTAGAGGGAAGACCAATACATTTAATTGTATAGAATGAAGTGGAAAAAAGGATATGATCCCTTGTGCTAAAACTTTGAAAGAGTTCCAGATATAGATGGAAATTGTTTAAGACTTGATCCATATTTGCATTATTAAGAATCATTGATCTT
Organism: Erythroxylum dillonii; assembly: GCA_032467995.1. Classification (NCBI taxonomy): domain Eukaryota; kingdom Viridiplantae; phylum Streptophyta; class Magnoliopsida; order Malpighiales; family Erythroxylaceae; genus Erythroxylum; species Erythroxylum dillonii. The sequence goes on from JANKYE010092551.1 coordinate 7,523, forward strand.
TTAAGACTTAGATCAAGATAGAAGGCTAGAGGGTATAGTCTTGACCAGTTTTCATGCAAAAAATAGGTGAGATTTACATTACCAATCATTGAAAGGGAGAAAGCTCTAATATTGTCACCATTGTCCAAGATGAATTATATTTTGGAGCAACTGACTAAAAACTTTGATTTTGTTCAGTTAACGAGAGTTTACCCCCCAAACTTATAAGGCTTATCTATTATTCAAAAGCCTCCATATTCTTTTATACATGATCACTTTGATAAAGAGTCAAAGAGGTATAATTCCTAGTCCTCCTTCTTCTATAGGGAGGCAAATTTCACACCATTTTACCTTACCTTTAGTGTGTGCAGAGTTGTCAACAGCCTATGGGCATTTCCTTATGAGTCTCTCAATATTCTTTGCTATGTTTGAAGGGACTAGGAAATGGGATGCCCAATATATTTGAAGACTATCAATCACAGAGCTTAGTAGCAGAACCCTTATAGTAAGATATAAGCTTCAGTGGAATCCTTATTTTAACTTTCTCTAATAAGAGATTGAACTCACTATTCAAAGGCTTTTTAGAAGATATAAGGATCCCTCAATAGGTAAATGGGGATTTTAAAGGGTCCAAACTTATAATGGAAGCCAGTAGACTAGATAAATGACAGTGTGTTGTAACGCTAGTCAAAATAAAATAACTAAATTACTACTATAACAGTGGTGAGTATAGATCGATCCCATAGAGAGTGTGTATAAAGTTGTTGAAATGAAAATAATTGGTGCTTAGGTTTAATGTGGGGTGTTTGGATTTTGGAAATAAGAAAATAAAATGAAACTAGACTAATAAAAATAAATTAAAGAAAACATGCAAAAAATGATAAAAGTGGAGAATTCGGTAGGGACCCGATTCTTTGTTTCAATCTAGGCCTACACCCTAATTAAACATATTTCATTGATTTTTTATTCTTAAACCTCTCATAGAAACTATTAAGCATGGGTTATAATAATTAACCTGAGTTTTCCCTTAGATAGTGTTTAATCAAGATACGATCATTAATTAAACCTAACCACCGAATAACCAAGGATACGATCTCTAGATTTAATTAGGCAGTAATATTACGAATTAGGAAAACCGATTAATCAAGGCAACAACCACATATGATGCGTCATTTAACCTAGGTTATGTTATCCCTAATGATTACGAATCATTAGTCGTTACACATGAATTTCAACATAACAATTATGAATTATATCGAAATTCTAGCAATAAGTTTGCAAATAAACTATTCAATGAACACATTAAAATCATCCTTTTACAATACCTAATGAGGTCATACACAAATAATCAAACAATAATGAAAGTACGATTATCCATATATAAATACTAAAACAATTAACATAGGATAACACAATCCATTTATAATGAGAGAAAGAAACAACAAAAATGGTCAAATACACTTAACTCGAGTCGTTAGCTTCGATGTCACCTCCAAACTGGTTTCGGGATGTCTAGCCCTTCATAGGTCTCTCCCAAGAAAATGCTTCAACCCGCATTCAATGTCCCAGCCGAAACCCCTTTAGAGCTCCTCTTCATTGCACCTCCACTCCTCTCTCGCAGACTACTGTTCTCTCACTATTCTATTGATTTGACGATTTAATTATTGGGCCATGCACACTGTTCACTCTTCTTTTTGACCTTTTTCTACTTCTTTGCGTTTTCATTTAAAACACATCCTAAGTCTTCAAAACGTCTGTGTTTTTGCAGGACGTCTCAGTTTTGTTCCTCTACTTTCCTTTTGCACTGCCATTTTTACTTAGCTGGTTGTCCACCTACTACATTCCTTGTCTCCTACCCATTTGCTGTGTTTTCTTCATCTTGCTTTGCCGTTTTTGTCTCATTTAATTCCCAGTTGTTAATTAACATAATTGCATGCATAATCCATGTAACTCACGTTGTTTGCATTTTTTTCTTCTTTTAATTTTCTTCTTCTCACTCTATGAAGACAAATGAAAATTAATCTTCAAAAAATGGCCCAAATATCATGCTTTCAACTCACTTTAACTTCTTTGTTTCCGATTTGTGCCTAAAATCACATATGAGCCAAATTGAGTATCTTAAGCAATTTCATGTCAATAATCACTAAGTATTATGGAATAATTTCATAATCAATTAAGCACCTATTAATAAACTATTGGCACTTATAAAAATGAAAAATATACTTTTATCTTCATTAACTACGAGCTATAAAATGTTAGTGAAAGTATTTAAACATGCCATAATGACATTCACTAAATATGCATATGCCTTAGAGAAAATGATCAAATTTTCTATAAAACATAAGTTACATAACTTCAATTTTTGTATTTGGAGTGATATCTAAAGTTTGCATCTTGATGAGTCAAGTTAACACCTCTATAACAAAGGTGAAGAGTTAAGGAAAGATAGGATCTACTTACCTTAGTCCTTTGGTACTTTTCAAACCTTTGATGGCCTCTTCACTTACATGAACACTATAAGAGAATGGAAATATACCGATTGATCTAACTTACAAAAACTTTAGGGAATTTAAGTGTTCTTAGAGAGTTGATGATGAAGCTCCGTTCAATAGTATCAAAGGCCTTAGAAAAGTCAATCTTTAAGGAATGATCTTTGATGGAGTGTTTCCTATTGTAATTTTTAAAGAGCTCTTAGGATGAAAAGATATTATCCCCTATAGATCTACATTTAATGAAGGTATTTTAAGAAGCATCAATAAAATTAAAAAGAAGTTTCTTTAACCTTTCAACAATGAGAAAAATAACCTTATATATTTAATTACAAAAATAAATAGTTCTGAATTGCTTTAAGGATTTGCGAAATGTACCTTTAGGATTAGATAGATGAATGTATTATTAAGCTCACTAAACACCCTTCCATTATTGAAGAACTCCAATATTGTATCAGTGACTAGATTCTTTATAAGATTTTAGGTTTTTTTCAAAGGAAAGGCCATTGAATCCATTAGGCCCTTAAGCTTTATAAATATATAGAGAAAACAAATTCAATTCCATATAATTAATAGTGAAAGGGTTGATCAAGAAATCTTTATGATTATTTGATTATCTACTCTTAAAGATTGAATGTAACATTAGCATAAAATAAAGGCCTTGAGATCTTGAGCCATATATAATAGAGAAGTGATTGAATGCTTCCATTTTTAGATTAGAATGAGTCTCAATAGTTGTGCCATTTCTTAGTAGAAGTGAGGCAATTCTTTTGATGTTTCTCCTTGAAAGAATGGATTTATAGAATAAACTTATGTTTATACCCCTATCCTTTAACCAAAACATTGTAGATCTTTGCTTGATAAGTGAGTGATTAATATAAATAGTTTGGTCTTAACCCTACAAGGTTAGTTTTTCCTCCTTTATTAGTTATTTATCCTTAAGATTAACATAAAAGAGGGTTTGAATTCTTGATAGGTTATGCCTTGCTTAAAGAACAACTTGTTAAGTGTTAATATGTTCATGTTTATTGAGAATCTCTAACTCCTCCTTGATCTATTGGATTTTCGTTATATATAAAAATTGTTTATACCTTTGAAATTGAATACTTAATCCTTTAATAATGGCCTTTTTAAAGCCCTCTACCTCTATAAGAAAGTTATTATACCAAAAGGGAAAGAGAAGCCTTTAATGAAGGAATAAATTTTATAGACAAATTGATCAGTGATCAGAGAATTTAAGATTCATGAAAAAATTTCCTACTAGGGTATTCAGAGATCTATGAGCATTAGAAATGGCTCTATCAAGCTTTTTTTCTTAAAAATCAATGGCCCTTTTGCTTGTTGCTCTATGTAATGTAATAACCCTCCATTTTGAGTTCAACCACATACAGAAAACTAATGTAATAATTAAATTCTTTTGAGTGATTTCTTACGTAGTCCTTACATTACATTTTTAAAGGGTGAGGCACACCATTTAAATCCCCTAAGATGATCCATGAAGAGTTAACTAAGGCACCAATACCATTGAGTTTATTCCAATGTCAACTCTATCGAAATATTGGTTGGATTCATAAATAAAGGAGGCATTGAAAGAGCAATTCTCCTACTTCATCCTAACTTTAATATGGACAAGTTGGTCAGTACAAAATGAGCTTGTAATATCTACTCGATTATGGTCAGAAGAAACAATCACTTTATTATAAAACCAATACTTACCTACTTTCCCATATAGGGAGTAAGTGCAAAAGGGTCATCCTTAATCTATTTAAATTAAAGCTTTACACGTGTTAACTTATAAAGGCTATCATCAAACATTCTTTTTCCAATATTAAGGTACTAAGAGGTCTCTATTACCATAAAAAGGAGGGGAGCTTTGGTTATCAATCTTTTCACCTTGATAAAATTTAGGGGATTCTTTATCCTTTTCTTTAGGGGTTGGTGAATTTTGTCCATTAGCTATCTCACACTCTTTATGCATCTTTTCTTATTAGCACCTCCCTCTAGATTACATTCTCAAGGTATCCTGTTGCATCAATTCTTTATATTCACCTAAGAGGAAATTTTACAAGTTGGTTTTCGTACTCCTTTTTGCTTAGGTTTCTGGCTTCCAAAAATAGGACATGCTGACTGCACCCTCAAATAAATTCTCATTCTCCTCTAGCCTTATCAAAAGGATTGTTTCAGGTAGTTCCTACTGAAGATTAAATAAAGTAGATAGCCTTTCATATCTAATTCTATTAATTTCTACTATAGCTTTATTGAAAGATTAGTTTCTAACGAAGCTAGCCAAGTGGCTAAGGATCATTATAGTCTAATATTCTAGTAAAATATTGTAATTATTGATCTAGATGGGCATTTAGTTTTGCTTAAAGTTTTGAAATTGAATTCCTGGCCTCCATTTTTGGATGAAGATAGGTCTCAAGTTGATATGCTAAGTATTAGTTTCTAACACTTTTTGAGCTTAAGATGAGGAGGCAAACATAAACAAAAATATATTATCCTTAATAACCAATATTTGATACTAAATTGGTTAAATAATAAAAAATTAAGGAGTTGTATAAGCCTAAAGAACTAGAGAAAACGTAGACAAAGAAACAGAAAGAGGAAGAGACAAAAAGAAGTTCTTAAAGGAATTATCAATAGTCATCATAGGTGAAGAGTGCTATACCATCTAACAATCAAAACTACCACAAACAATCAAAGATTCATTGAGTTTTGTTATTCCATATAATATTGGTAGTTTGTTAATTGAAAGAGCACACAATTAGAAAGAAGTATTAAGTTAATGCTATATAACCCTACTTTATTATAACATATGACATATTTGAAAGATCTTAAGCCTTTGTTCCCAAAGAAGAGTGGAAGCAAGTCTTTAATTATATGTCCAAGATAAAAAGGCATAAGCAAAAGTCTAGTTAAAAGATTTCAAATGAAGTGCTTGTTGGAAGATAATCCAACATTCTAACTTTACTTTAATTTTAATTTCTTAATTTTTATATTTATTAATGTTTATTTTATTTTAGGTATTTTTTGTGATTTTTTAACCTCACCAACCTTATATAGAATTAGGAGAAATTTCTCTAACTTAACTGCCTCTTATGATTGAGTTTATTATCTTATTTTTTTGACATTAGAGCTAATTTTTAAGTGTGTGGATGGGTTGAATTTTCTAATATTTCTCTTTATTTTGTGTTTTAACTAACTTGTTTTCTCCTTAGTTTGGTGTTTCTCATGTTTTAGGTTGCTACACTTAGTGGAGAAAATTAGGGATTTTGTACCATAAGAGTTCTTGGAGATATTTGGCACGTATCTTAGCTTCCATCATCCTCCAACTACGTAATTTTGTTTGATTTCATAGTAGTGGTACACTAGACCTGAGAATTTGAAGCTTAAGTTAGGTGACCATTTTGATTGATTTTATTGCTATTAGGGATTGGTGAAGAACATTGGCTTTAGATTCTAGAATTTATGTTAATTATGAAATAGTGTACTTCATATTATAGGATTTTATTATTTGTTAGAGTATTGTGGAAGTTGGTGATTTTGTATGTGCTTACAGAGTAAATAGTGTGAAATTTTAGTAAAGTGTTAACTTGTTTAGATTCCTAAGGTATAGCTCCTAAATTAAAACTGGTGCCTAAGAGAAAAAGGATTCATTGTATTTCTTCTTCATTACCACCTCCTCTAGAGGAAATCCTTTTAGTAGCTATGAAAATGAAGAATAGTATGATAAGAGATGTAATAATAACATGGTGATTGAAAAGATCATAGTGCTAACATAAAGAGGACCTTCATGTTTAGAATTTTTTAGTAGTTTGAGAATCGAAAAGTTGTTAAATCTTTAGGGGGTTACTACTTGGAGTTAGTAAAGGAATTAGATGCCAACATTACTGATAAACCTATGCACAAACCAATTAAGATACATTCTTATGTCTTCTTTAAGATTGTAGTTCCTAAAGAAGTTATCAAAGAGTATCTTAGTATGCCATCAGAGGGTAAAAGGCTGAGTTTTTATAATGGGAGGCCATTAGGTTATGATGGTTTGAGTTAGAAGGAAGCATTAATGTGGTTTAAGATGAAGACTATTTTTTCTCACATATCTCTTTTATAATGGTTTGGGTTACGCTTCAATGGTCAAAATATTACCCTTTATAATGCACTTTATAAGCAGTGTAGTTCAATATAGGTTACAAGATAAGAATTTTATGTTATAGGTATTAATTAGCCATCTATTGAAGAAGTAAGAGGAGGGCAAGTTGATGATGACGAAGAGGCTAAAGAGGAAGGAGAAAAAAATCAAGGTAGCTGCTAGGCCACATAGGATAATGATACAATAGTTGGCAATATCTATTGAAAGTCTTCGAGAAGGAATTATGGGTTGTTCATAACAAAATAGATATAAAGTGGACCAATCTTTAGCAGTACTTACCACCTCCTTAGTGAATCTGGTATCCACAACTCATTCATACATGTAATTGATTTTATTTTTTAAGAATGTTTGGATTGTCTAATGATTTATCTAACTTTTATTTGTTTATTTTTGTTTAATGTGAAGATATTGGAAATTTGAATACGATATAGATGTATTTTCTTATTCATATAAGGAACATATATGAAAGGGACATCTTATGTAAGGCAATTCAATCTTTCATGTAGGTGATATATTGTAACTTTATCATTTTCCTATTAAAAAACAAGTTGTAACTAGTGTTTCCTTTTGGAAATTAATACAATTTTTAATTTCCAAAAAAACAAATGGTTGTATTTTCTTAACTTTATGCCATTATAGATTTTGATTTTTTTATGCAGCTAGGTAAAGTTGAGTAATTCATGAAATAATTTCACTTTTAACTACCTAGGTTTTCAGGGAGTTTTTGTTGCTTTTTTTACTTTCTTATTTAAAAAAATATTATTAATAACATTTTTCAAAGTTTGGGATGTGGAATTGAGATTTATCTAATTGCATTTTAATTTTTCATTGAAATTTATCTAATTGCATTTTAATTTTTCAAAATTTTTAAAAATTTCAACTATCTTTTTCTTGATCAGGTTCTCATTAATTACATTAGGTTAATAACATAAGATTATGCATAATTCTTAGCTAAGGTTTGTTGTTAAAGGTTAAACTCATAATATTGACTAAGTGATTAGAATGCAAACTTGACTTGTGAATTCTAGGAAACTAAATTTATTAAGTGATGATGCTTTAATTTGACTTAAGTATCTCATGAGAGTTTGAGCCTACATACAATATATTTTATTTTGAATGTGGATATTTTCTTTTATTTTGTTTTTTTTTATAAATTTCATTTCATCTTTTTGAGATTACATGTAAGATATGTATAAGCATTAAGATGAGAAGAGTGCTTCAGGTTTATGTTTGATTCAAATTGCCTACTACTTATAAAATAACACATTAGTGAACCCCTTTGAACCTTATATGAACTTTTAGCATTTTTCTTTCTATCCCTTTCCCAAAAAAAAACCATGAAACAAAAAAGAAAAACAATTTATGACAATATAATTCTTGATTAGTAGAGCTTTTGCTTCGATTTTGAGATTATTGGGTATGGAATATAAATAATTAATTAAAGGGGAGATGGTAATATCTATTAAAAGGAAATGTTAAAATGGGGAAATTTAATATCAATTCAAATACAAAGAAATAAATAAAAAAAGAAAAAATTAAAAAGAAAAGGTTGAAATTCAATTTGCTTAATATTCATGCATTTACAAATAATTGTTTCAAAGATATAAGGAGTTATTCGAGTAATGAATTAATATTTCGCTTTTTTTTCTTGCTTTACTAATTATGAATATTTTGTTATTCAATATTCCCTTCTTTTCCTTATATACTTATCACCTTAGCCCTATTACAACTAATTCCATGCCCTTTTTTTCTTCTTGTATATATCTATTGAAGTAGTGGAGATTAGATGGTTTTCAAACCTATAGTAAGTCCAATTTTATAAGAAGACTATCAGTGTGCCTTCTTTAAAATTTAAACACAGGTGTGAATGAGTGATAACTTATGAGAAAAAGACAAGTTAAAGTATTTGAGCTTAATAAGGGAGGTAGAATAGTGCTTGCACAATTTTGTTATATAGTGGTTTACTTACGAATTGTTATATATTTAAGTTTTATAATCCAATTGAAGGTTGGGATTTATATATTTTGTATTATTAATGTAGCACCCCCTTACCGCAAAATACACACCGAGAGGCCCAGAGGTCATTTCGGTAAATAGGCACTAAATTCTAATACACACCGATACATCGAAATAAAATACACTTTTATGGGCCACTCAGCATTTTTTCTAGTCCGGGATTTACCTCTAATACATATGGCCAAAATTCAATTCTATAGGCACTAAATTCTAATACCGATTATCAGTTGGTCTGCCACTCAGCATTTTTTCTAGTCCGGGATTTACCTCGAAAAATTTCAGAAAAATTCCTAAAATTCTCCAAAATTATAAAATCAATAATGTTACTCTCCAAATAAATTTTCAAAATCAATAACCCAAAATTCTCAAAACATTCACTCACAAGTAGGACTAAATATACCGGGAAAGTCAATGTATGCATGTACAATTATTTCCATGTGCAACAAATTCATTTTTCACAATATAAGTATGTCACATAATGCATGGACATACAAATGCATTTCTCATCTCTCATTAACCACCCATATTTCCTATCTTATCCTTTTCACTGGTACAGGGATGTTACAACTCTCCCCTCCTTAAAGGAAATTTCGTCCTCGAAATTCTTACCTGTTTGCTCGAACAGGTGGGGATATTGTCTCCTCATATGCTTCTCTGTCTCCCAAGTTGCTTCCTCAGTTGAGTGGTTCCTCCATAGGACTTTTACCAATAGAATGACCCGATTTCTCAACTGTTTGATCCGCGATCCCACAATCTTTATCGGCTCCTCAACATAACTTAAGTTACTAGCAACCTTAATCTCTTGAGCCGGAATCACATGAGTTGGATCTGATCGGTACTTTTGGAGCATACTCACATGGAAAACATTATGCAATTTAGACATATCATTCGGTAAGGCTAACTTATAGGCCAAAGGTCCAATCCTCTCTATGATTTCATATGGACCAATGTACCTC
>JANKYE010092747.1:0-17105 GCA_032467995.1 Erythroxylum dillonii
GAGAAAGTTGGAAAATTGATTGATATGTTAATGGAGGAATTGGATGAGTACATAGGTGTATATGCCCCGTTTTCGATAAATTTCATTTTTCTTGTTCTTAGCATAACATATGGCCTGGGGACAATTCAAATATTTAACCTAACATCTTTTAGAAGGGATTTAGTATACCCATAACAGTTACCAATATCCCCTAAGTCAATTTTTTTTACACTTGTAAATTTTTTTATTTGCTTCTTATAATATATTATAGAAGTTGTCAAATTTTGATTCAAGGATTTTATAGAAAGTCAATTCTAGTTTCTTTGTCCTACTAACACTGATATCATCATCATCCAAAATATTTTCAACCTTTACTTTCATATGCCACCAAACAATTTCTTTATTCCACCTCCTAAGAACTAAATAGTTTAGATTCTATTTAATCTTCATCCTTTTTAAAATTTAAACATGTGTCGATATGTAATCCCTTTAAATTCAAACAATAGACAAATGCACATAGGTTTGACTCACATAATGTAACTATATATAGCTTAACCATATTGCACCTCTCATCCATCTCCTCTACCTCATATACCTTGTTATTTCCTTAATTTTAATTTTTTTCTCACTTTACAGTACATTACATTTGTTAGTTCTTCTTGAACAATATGAAAATGGCATTAGTGTAAACTTTTTAAAATTCCTTCTCAATATCAAATTATGTTGCTAATGATATAACTATGCTTAATCTTTTCCTGATTACTTCCTTGTATTACTTTACAAATTATCTTAAAGTGCTATAAGCATGCACATAGTCATTGAAGGAAGCATTCATACCCTCATTTCTTTGCATCATCAATATTTTCCTAAAAATACCCCTTAATATATGTTAGAGCACACCTTATACCTATGAATCATTTTCCATTTCAAGCTTTACAACCATTTTATTTCATTTTTTCATGGTTTTGTTTTGGCACCATATGCAATGCCCATAAATTTATCATTACTCTTAATGGCACCAAATTTATTAGTAATTTTTTAGTATATACCATAAATAGAATATAGGCCTTGACTTCAATGAAATTATCTATGGTCTTGCACTCATCTACAAATATAGTTCTATGTAACTTCTTATTCATACACCTAAACCATATATAGAAAAACTAATAAAAACTATCATGTTATTATTTCCTAAGAGTGCATAACCAAGAAATATAGACTACCCATGATAGTTTACACAAAAATAAAGCAAATGGCACCTTGTATTTATTGATGAGATAAGTGGTATTAAATGTGATCATATTATTAGACTCAAAATATGCCACATGACTTCGAGCATATACCCAAAAGATATTTTTTAACCTTCCTTACTTATCATATTCAATTTTGTAGAAAAATCTATTATCATTCTCTTTCATTTTAATAAACATCTTACACATTACTTTCTTGTCTGCTTCTTTTATCCTCACATTTCTTAAACTATTTATATGATTAAGATAATCCTTTTATAAATATGTCATATCTTCATATCTACCTGAATGCAACAATAAACTATAGAATTATGTATCTAATTTCAAAAATACCTTTCATTTATAATCTACATCTAACCTAACTATCTATAACTTTATGTTGCCTCTTAGACCTTATATTACTTAGAATTAATTCATGATTGTGGATTTCTTCAATCTTAGTTATATTCCAAATACCTTCATCTAACTGACAACATACGCCTGACTACTATATCTTATTCTTTCATTACTTCTATGCTTTATTTTGTTCAACTCCTAAGTTTGTGTGACCAACCCTAATGATACATAAATATTTTAATTTTATGGTCTTCATTCTCATCTTCCTCTCCTCGTTTTATAACAACCATAAACTTTTGATACCTTGCATGATTTTAGTATAAATATAATTTATTTTAAAATTTTCAAACTTCATCAAAATTTCTAGTACCATCTCTTTCTCAATATCCTCCACACACTGTGTGAGGTCATCATATTTAAAAAAATCTTATCATGCTCCATTTTATTACTCATCTCTATTACACCACTGCATATACTAGAAATACCATAAATTGTTAAGAAAATACTACTACATTATATGAAGTCTACCACTTTATAATACAACATATTAAATAGTCACAAGTACATATACTAAATATACTATATATCAAATGAACACTTGAACAAGGACACTTGATCTTATATCTTGATCTTTGTTTCAAACACTTATTCTATCCTCAGTTTGCCAACTTTCACTTTAAACAAATACTAGCTTAGTTGGAATCACATTAATCACAAAATTTGTTTTTAAAATTTGCAAATAATTTACAAAAAACACAGCCTTGCATCTCATTTCTCTCAACAATATAACCACTTCAGAATTTCTCATTTTTGTATACAACATTCAATCATTTATTATACTATAATCATTATAACTAATGTAGAAATCTTTCAATATTGGACTTAAAGTTATAACACCTAATTTTTGATAAATTTTTTTTGACATCACATATTACTCTAACTATAATACTTTAGATGGGAAAACATATATACAAATGGTACCGAAATGGTTGCTTGATACCACATTTGCATGCTTATTTAGTATTTATACCAAAAGTAATATTTGATAACATATGATAATAATACGCAAAAGTGCTTATAAACTTGTGTTGCAAATCAAAATTGGAAGTTTATGATTTTTAACTTCAACAAAAAGATGAATGTGGATGTTGGAGCGAACAAGCAAGTTTTTCCCTCCGTAACATTTTTAGGGATAATTATCATATTTATTTTTAGCATGAAAATTATAATTACCTAATACTGGATGATAGAAGTTTTCTTATTATTCCTAGTTATTTCTAATCCTAAATAGGAAGTGATGATCACGAATAACTTCCACATGTGAACCTGAAAAGATTTTTCTAATTTTTGGGTCATATATAAAAATCATTCACTTAGTCTTCAAGACCTAGGATTTACATTGGTTTTAAGATAATGTCTTAGATATATTGTATGTAAAGTTAATTTTCTTTTAACTTAATTATTGTTTTATATATTTTATGTGTAATTATTTGTTCTTAATGCTTTTATGCTTTTAATTGTTTGTGTTATGTGGCAGTATAAAATTCTTCCAATATAAGATTAATTCAAGAATGTTAAGTCAAGAGTTTTAGATTGGTTAGGTACACTACAAGAAAAGATGGGAATAGCGACGAAGTCTGAAAATAAAGTGTAGTAGTGGAATAAATTTCGTCGGTAGTTATGGTCGGTAATTTTATATGTAATTCGTCGTCTTTGAAATGAATAAAAAAGACGTCGTATAGTTATCCCGAAACGACGTCATCTTGGATAACTTAACGGTTATAGCTTCAACAAAGCGACGTCGTTTGGTTAAAATCCAAACAACGTCGTTTTGTAAAGTTATAAACGTAAAAAATAACCAAAATGGCGTCGTTTTGGTTAAAACATTTAAAGCACCTGCAGTCCCTTCCCTCCGCCCCCCAGCCCGTGCGCCTGTAGTTTCTTCCTCTCCTCTCTGTCGATCTGTCGCCTTCGTCTACTGCTGTCGCCGTTATCTTCAATAGTCCTGTCATCGTGGAGGCTTGCATTGCCAGTGTCCTCTGCTCCGATGGTCTTAACCCAAGGTATTGTTTTGGAAAACCTTGCTCCCCTTTCTCCCATGAATCCACCCATCAGTGGATGAACATTTTCGTTTCTCCTTCAGTTTGTGTTTGGTTATAAATGTTTTATTTAGTGATTGTTAATATATTTTATGTATGTGATGGAGAATAATGGAAAAATTTTTGGATTTTGTCTTCAATTAGGGATGAATAAGTTTATGCATACCATTTGTTTGACAAAATGCATAGTGTTTGATATAACTACACTGAATATAGTCACTGATAAAGGAGAAAAAAATCAATATCTTTATGCTCCATTTTCACATTTATTTAGCCATAAAAAATTAATTAATTAATTTCAATGGTTTAATAAGTCTTTGTCCTACATTGAATGGTTTTCGTGTCTTTTTTTCAACTAAACAGTGTTTTCAAGTAGATAATTATACCTTATGTAGGTCTAAAAGATCTAGTTTGATTAGTTAATTTGTTCATATTTATCCAATATGACCAAGTTTAATATGACACAAATTTATATTGCTATTATAAGCAATAAATATTGTTATTAAAATAAAAACTAATTTTATTTGTCTAACAAACAACATTCAATATCATAAATTATCTAATATAAAATCATGATTATTATAATTCTAACTACAGCAAGAGATAATTCCACTTATGTATATGTATAGTACAATTTAATATGTTCAACAAGCCTTCAAATCCCTAGTTGTCCTTAGTGGACGAGTTATAGTCTCCTAAAGGTTTACTAGAATGATACCCACAATCATTAACCATTAATGATTAGTTAACTTAGCAGTTAACAACATAATATGTATACATATTTAAGTCTGGATTGAATTATAAAACTTAGACACATTATATTTATTAAATAAAACACTATAAAAACAAAACAATGCAAATAGTATTTTACGTCCTTTATCAAGCTCTAATACTTTAAATTCATATGTTTCTTACAAGATATCACCCATTCATACAAGTGTTTGAAATTTTAGTGAGGTACCTCATCATCTTGTTATGAAATTAAACTCTTTTTAGAAAGAAAAATGTGTATTGAATAAATGGTAAGTGTAAAACATCCACACTATGACAACGTTTGATCCCATTTACAAAATATGATTTATCATACATTTCCTTAAAGTACATTTCTTACCAAACCAATTTAATCTTCCAAATTACAGAAACTGTCTGCTTCACGCCTTCTTCAATTCTAGTCAAAGGTAATCTAGAGAGACTTTAGTTGGTATAACCAAGATCTAGATTTGTCGGTAGCTTAATTTACATCTTGCTTCAAACTTGATTAATGCATGTTCCATTTTAGTACTATTTGGGGATGGTTGCTAACACCTTCCCTTTTGTTGGCGACACTTAAGATATTATTGATGCTTGTTCTTTAAGGACTTTTGAGGTTCTATCGTTGGTTAGTTTCTCATGTCCTTCTTAACTTTTTGATTTTGTGGCCAGCTAAATAATTGTGAAATGCCTTTTCTTTTTCTCTATATTTGATTAGAAAGCTTCAGAGAATTGACTTTTTAGAGATTTCATTACCACTAAAGCATCTGTTGTTTTGCTCTTTCCATATAGTATACATGCAAAACACCATTTTTTTAATGTTATATGATTTGATGATTTTCTTATCTTCCTAAATCTAATTAAGAAGTTGTTCAAAGTATAAACCTACTATAAGCATAAAAGTCATGTAATCTCTAATATTTTAATAAATATATAAAAAATCAAAAGTTCTTTGAATTTGATTGAGTGAGGCTAAAAGGATAAGTAGACAAAGAAAAGGAATATGAGAAAGCAAAATATTCACAATTAATAGAGCAAGTATATGAAGAAACTAACAAAAAATTTCCACCAACTTTTTTATCTTGCAAAAATTCACTCTCCATTCTTTTCAATTGCAAGAAAATAATGTTATTGAATTTTCACAATGTTCTTTTCTCTTGTTTTATTTGTTATAAATTTTCCATTTCAAATTGTCTTTCTATACACATCACCATCTCCCCCACACTTATTTCTTTACATACTGTATCCACAAGCATTAAATCATAAGTAAAAAGATCTTTTAATCATGGATTAGGATTCAATTAATTGTTTTTCTTTTTAAACTCAAAGTTGTTTGGGAAAAAGGAATAAAGAAAAGTCTAAAATTTTATACAAGGCTCAAAGGGTACACTAATTGATCATTCTAGAAAAGGTTGGAAATTTGGCTCAGTTGTAAATCCTAAGTGTCTTAGTTATTTTAATGTCTGCACACGTCTTACATATAATCTCAAAGAGATGAACTGCAAGTTATAGGAGTCTAAAATAAAAAAAACATATCTATATTAAAAAGAAAACAAATTTGGCACATTGGCTTAATTTCTGACATGGTAACTTAAATCAATCCAAAGCATCATCACCTAATGGATTTGGTTTCTTATTGATCATAAAATCAAGTTTGTATAATAATAATTTAATTATATTATGCATCTAACTTTTAACATCCAATCTAAATTAGGCATTATGTATAAATTTATGCTATCAACCTAAAAGAAACAATGTGATTCGAAATATAACAAAAAGAAATGTAAAAACATAAAAATTTAAATGTAAAATGTAGAAACATACAATTTAAAAAAATTGTTAATTATAACATAAAATTTAAAAAATTGTTGGTTTAACATAAAATAAAGAAAATTAGATTATTATAAATTTATCCCCCACTTTTATTCATGATATTATCCTCAATGTTAGACAAATAAGAATACAAAAGAAATAATGAAAGATAACTAAGGTAAATAAATCTCTCCTAGTTGGTCCTAAGTTGATGAGGTAAAATCCAAGAAAATATGACAAAAGAACATATAAAACAAGTTAAATGAACATTAGTAGAAAAAAATGAAAACAAAATTAAAGTAAAGATTGAATGTTAGGCTGCCTTATAATAAGGTACTTTATAATTTTTTTGCCTAGACTTCCTATCCAGAGTTTCACTTATCCAAGATCTTTAATGGGATGAGCTCGATTATCATCCTACATAATTGTTAGAGAAAATGAGATGGTATTATGATAAAATTATTTTCTTTTGAGTATACATGATACAAGTGAGAAGGGCATTGATTCATATCAAGCCTGGGTGCTTCTTTGGTAGATAGTAGGAGTTTAGGCTTTCATCCTCCTAATTCCTCAATGACACAAGAACGTCGGGATTTATAGCTCTCTCTCCTTCCAACCTGAAAGCATACTCTACAAGTTTAAGATCCTCTTTTTTGTCATTAAGTCCTAAAACTAAACATACTTTCAAAAAGA
The DNA here is from genome assembly GCA_032467995.1 of Erythroxylum dillonii. Lineage (NCBI taxonomy): Eukaryota > Viridiplantae > Streptophyta > Magnoliopsida > Malpighiales > Erythroxylaceae > Erythroxylum > Erythroxylum dillonii. The sequence continues at coordinate 6,920 of JANKYE010092747.1, forward strand.
TTATCATAAATAACTTTAAGAGATTCATCACACATAATAGAGTCAATAACATCCATATTATGACACATGTCATTAAGGGCTAATCCTTTCAAATTATTAAAGATGGTGAACGTCACATTCTTCCCTCGTTTGTAAGTTTATCTAACTTTTGCATTTCCTTGTCTTTATTGGCTGCAACATTAGTTGTTTAGCCATTCCTTATGTGATGGCTAACACACTATATTAGGTTCACCTCTATGTTATTAAGAAGTTTGCTTCACCTTCTTTTTCCTATTATCCTGGATATATAGTTCATTTAAATCTCCAAATTGTGAATGGATGCTTAATATATTGTACCACCATTTCAAGTCGACCTATATAAGATTTAAGTTTATCCAATTTGTCCAATTTTACAGTAATAAAGTATATAACCTGATTCATCATCTATTCCATAACATTACATTATGAAGACAATACTTGTTGAAATGAAGGTTGTTATTAGAACTTAGGTATTCATATAAGTATAACCACTGTATCTCCCTCCTCCGTCCATAAACAATTTGGATAGTTTCTCTATCCTATATTATAAGTATTGCATAAGGTTTAAAATAACTAGTACCATTATTTATGATACTAGTTTGCAACATAACATTTACAGATTACAAAAATTGCACAACCAAACCACTAGATCTTTGTTATGATCACATCTTTAATTCTTGATACGTGACATGTCAAGGTGGACTGAATTGAGAATAGACATAGTATGTAGACCTAATATATGAGTTGTGATTACTGGTCAATATAGAAGTGTGTTGCAGGATTGACCACTCTTCCAAAAGGGGGATGCCTATTTTGTAGGGGAAACTCCGCCGAAATTTAAATAAGGTTGGCATAAAATGTAACATCACCATTTTTAAATTAAAACAAGAGCTCCTTAGTATTGAATGATGATTGAATTAATACAATACAGTTAATGACCTGGATTAATTATTATATTTCACGGCAAATTATTTTTTATATTTCCCGCTTGCTAACCTATCAACAAATTTGTTATTGGTTGTAGGAACTTGCACACATTCTAGTTTATTCATTTTGTGCGAGATTAAATAGAAGCTTTAGCAGGTATTAAAATGACATTCATTTCATTTATGGTTTCACAATGTCAAGAATGCATTTTCACACATTTTAATGAAATTTGTTACAGTTTCTATATTTTCCATTGTTGCTCTATCATTATCATCCTATTCACGAACTTCAGGAAGATCCGTCTGCACTTCGATTGAGGTAAATGAATTAGTGCTAGTGATAATTTCTGTTGAATTACGTTTAATTTGGGGATGTGATTATTGAATTAACTTTGGGTTATCATTGAATTCATATAGGATGAGTGTGTCTTATATTGTGTGAATTTCCAATAACCCTAAATTGTCAATATGTTATTGCATTGATTCTTAATCTATCATTACTAGCTCCTCTTTACTTCTCATTTGCAAATTTTAACACGCATTATTTTGAAAAGTAGCTATATGTGTCAACAATTAATTACAATATGTATTCATATATTGATGAATACTTATTATATTTTGCAGTACTAAATATTTAATATATGACATGTAATTGTTGAAAATATTTGCTCACATATATGTTTGACTATAAACTGTAACCTATATTTTTAGTATAGGTTCATTATTTAGATGTGAACCTATAAACTGTAACCCAAAATCCGTTTTGATTGGTCATGTAGGTCTTATCAGTGCAAAATACGATGAGTTTAGGAGTCACAACCAAAAATTGTTGTGCCGAGTCAAAAGTCTTATCGTAGATGTCTAGTATTGTTTATAGGACATGAATGATACTAACTCATGATTCACTGTATAAAATTAACAGTTTTGCATAAATGAGTTATTTTGATAGATCTTGGATGTATAGGCGATTAACTCCTGATGGTTACATTAATCCTGGATTTGTTGTCGGAGTTAAAGCTTTCATTAATTATACATGTTCTCAACCTGCATATATGGATGGGTCGAAGATCAGATGTTCATGTAAAAAGTGCAAATACAAATGTTTCCTTCCTAGTGATGAAGTGAATGGGCATCTGCTGAGAAAGGGGTTTGTCCCCAATTATTTTGAGTGGACACGACATGAGGAATATGCCATTTATAACACCTCAAGGGGTAATCAAGCTAAATCGTCTGACAACTTCAATGAGTTTGAAGGGGAGATTGGATACCAAACAAATTATTTGGATGAGACTGAAAATCTGTACATGCAAATGGTATATGATGCAAGTCATAATACCTTTGAGCACAATATGGAAATCTTGAAGAAGATCCTAACCCACAGGCCAAATAGTTTTTGACTTACTTCAATCAGTAGACCAAAAGTTATGGCCAAATTGTGAGATAATGACCTAATTGTCTTCAATTGCACGAATATTGAACATCAAGTCTGAAGGTTATATATCCAACCAAGGTTTTGATAAAATTCTTGAGTGGTATAATAAATCATTGCCTCCTGATCATACAATGGTTTATAGTTTTTACGACATGAAAAAACTTATTCGGGGTCTTGGTTTGCCTATGGAGAAGATTGATTGTTGCAAATTAGGGTGCATGTTGTATTGGGGAGATGATGTCAAATTAGAAGATTGTAAATTTTGCAGTCAACCAAGGTTCAAGCCCAAAAAGAGTTCAATGAAACAGAAATTAGTACCCTAGAAGTGGATGTACTATTTCCCGCAAACTCTGAGACTTCAAAGACTCTATGCTTTTGATGTAACTACATCGCACATGAGATGGCATCATGAACACGAATAGGAAGATGGAATAATGAGTCATCCTTTAGATGCACTAGCATGAAAACATTTCAATGAAACCCATCTTGACTTCGCAGCAAAAAGTCGAAATGTAAGGTTGGGATTGTCGACAGATGGTTTCCAACCTTTTGGTCAATCCGGTCAGCAATATTCATCTTGGCCAATCATAATAACTCCGTATAATTTGCCTCCATGTATGTGTATGAAGGGCACATATATGTTCTTGACAGTGATTGTGCTAGGGCCTTCAAATTCGAAGCATAAAATCGATGCTTACTTACAACCATTGATATCAAAATTGCAACATCTTTGGGCATATGGTGTTCATACATATAATGTGTCTAAGAAGCAGAATTTTGTGTTGAGAGCTGTATTGATGTGGACTATTAGTGATTTTTCGGCATATTCCATGTTGTCTAGATGGGGCACAATAAGAAAACTAAGTTGTCCTTATTGTGGCAACGATTTTGATGCCTTTTATCTTCTGAACGGGGGCAAAGTGTGTTAGTTTGACAATCATAGGAAATTTCTCCCTGCAGATCATCCATTTAGACACAATAAACAAAAGTTCACGAAGAATAAGATGGTAAAAACACCTCATCCCCTTTACAAAGCTGGTGAAGCGATTTTGCAGGAAGTTGATGAATTAAGCTTGCTGAAAGTAACATAATTTGAAGCTGATGATAACTTCACAACCATCAGTAAAAACTTTGGTTGGAGAAAACGAAGCATAATCTGGGATTTGCCATATTGGAAAACAAATTTAATACGTCATATTCTAGATGTGATGCATGTTGAAAAAACTTTTTTGACAATTTGTTCAATACCATTATGAACATTGAAGGGAGGACAAAAGACAATGTAAAATCACGAGCTAATTTGGAACTTTTTTGTAGAAGGAATGCGTTACATCGGGATCCTTGCACCAAGAAATATCCGAAAGCATTTACACTTTAGACAAAAAACAAAGGAAAATATTGTGTGAATGGTTGAAAGGTTTAAAGTTTCCCGATGGCTATGTTTCAAACTTGGTAAGGTGTGTTGATATGAGAAAGTACAAATTATTCGGTTTAAAAAGTCATAATTATCACGTGTTTATGCAAATGCTAATTCCAATCGCATTTCGGGAGTTGTTACCGACTAAGGTTTGGGAGGTGATAACAGAAATAAGTTTATTCTTCAAAAGGTTAACTGCGTTCGAAATCAAGTTAACTGAAATGGAAATTCTTGAAAGGGAGATTCTAGTAATATTGTGCAAGTTAGAAGGATTTTTTCCTCTAAGCTTCTTTGATTGTATGGAGCATTTATCCGTGCATTTACCACACGAGGCATAACTAGCTGGTCCAGTTCAATATCAATGGATGTATTCGTTTGAGAGCTCATTTAAATTCAAATTATTGTAATTGATGTAATTATGACATGTTTTAACAATTAAATTGTAATAACCATATTTTTGTTAATATAGGTATTTGCATCACTTGAAGAAAAATGTCAAAAACAAGGCTAGAGTTGAAGGTTCCATATGTAATGCGTATTTGGTGGATGAAGCCAGTACATTTTGTGGACATTATTTTGAGCCACATGAACGCACCAGAGAAAGAAAAGTTTCTCGTAATGATGATGGGAAACGAATGACTGATGCTAAAGGTAACTTATCCATTTTCACATTTCCTAGGCGAGCATATGGACGTGCAACAAGAAGAATGCTAACAGAGCAAGAAATTGAGGCTGCCCATGCTTACATTTTATTGAATTGTCAAGAGGTTCAATATTTCATGCAGTAAGTTAAACATTATTCTATATAATGGTTCAAATATTGTCTTGTTTATAAATAAAATACATAATACTGTTATTAGATTATACGAGGCATTGTTATGTGACATCATGCTCGACAACACACAAGATGAAGTTAGTAATGAGGTTGGAAGACACTTTGCAGGATGGTTCGAGAGATATGTAAGTTTCCAGTTACACAGATAAGTCAGTATAAATTATAACAATTAAGTGTTCAAATAACGTTATACTTATTGATATGATAATTGATTTTTATGTAGGCCATAGAAAATCCAATAGACAACCAATTCATTTCTACTATTGGGAAGGGACCTTTGCGTACTGTTAAATCATATCTGGTGTATTTCTATAATGGATATAAATTTCATACAGAATATCATAGTCATAGCATGACATCAATAAATAGTGGCGTTTCCATACAGGGCGAAGTTATGAATTACTACGGTAAAATTGTTGAGATACTTGAAGTTAAGTACCTTGCATTGCCAATCAAGTGAAGTTTGATATTTAAATGTGATTGGTTTGAACCCACTCTAAATGTTGGAACAAAAGTCCATAGCAGATACAATCTTGCTGAAATCAACAACCGAAGAAGATTACGACAATTTGAACCTTTCGTGTTAGCCATACAAGCCAAACAGATGTGTTATGTCCCTTTTCCCAGCTTACGATGAGATAAATCAGATTGGTTGGCAGTTTGCAAAGTTAAACCTATAGGTGTTTTTGAAACACATGGCAAAGGAGAAAAGAGAAATGAAAGTGAACCGTTCCAGGATTATGCTTATTTTATAAATGCATCTATCACATATGATGGTAATGAACCTTTAAATGATCCATCGAACGAATATGTTGACATGTCATTTGGACAGGAGGAGGAGGGTCAGGGATCGGATGAGGAGCCGAAATTTAATTCTTATTCTTCAGAAAATGAAGATAATTGTAATTTACAATTAAGTTATGATAACGATTAATTTGTGTTTGTATGTGAATATTTTATTCAACAACAAACATCATTTCTAACTTTTCAATATATTGTGTCAAATATTTAATTCAACTTCTTAATCAAGGAATGTCGACATGGCGTATGGTTCCGGATATGTCGACATGGCGTATGGTTCCGGATGGTAGTAGCTCATTCCGTTGGGAGGAATGTGGCAAAATTGACCCTGTTGAAGGATTACACAATGCAAGACAAATGTCAAGTACTTTAACTAATAAGCTTTTGCCTTCTATGGCCGATCTTCTGCTCCAAGGTGTATAGCATGATCTGAACAATGTCAATTCCCTTATTGTACTAGTCTAATTTCCTTTTATGAAGATTTTAACTTTATTAACTTTCGATGTTATAAACCACGTGTTTCAAGCTTGCGTGCATCTCTAAGATGACATGTATGCTAAAGGAGGCAGGAGCAATGACATAACAACCGATTTGGGAGGCGGGAGCAATAACACAACGGTCAATTTGGGAGGCAGGAGCAATGACACAACAATCAATTTGGGATTAGGGAAAGCCGATGTTTTGGGAAAGTTGCTAATTCCCCACAGCTTATCTGAAAATTCACGTACGAATGACTTTTCATGACAGGTTCCTTTTACCGCTTCATAATCTGACAATATGTTAGTGAGTTTGTACTTGTGTTGTAGGTCAATCAATCCCTACCATTTCATCTACAAGTTTAGCGATAGCAGAAAGGCTATTGTAAGGTGTTAATAACTTTACATGTGAGGGAAGAACTTTCACTGTTTCCTTTGGTGTGTTCGTACATGCCAGGGCCCTTCTCAAGAATCCACCCATCGGGGACTCATTTACCTCCACCGACTCTCATGTCACATGGAATCCAAAAACATAATCATATCATTGTGCTTTATTTGAGTAATATTGTTTGCTAACTTGTCAAACTATCTATTGTTGTTCTATGACTGTAACGCTCATTCTCATACTTGAATTCAAAGTTTGTGATTCAATATGATATTCAACAAATCGTAATATCCTATTATAACTATTATGGAAATCACTGTACTAGTTAAAATATTTATATTTCAATAAAATTGTCTGACAGTGAATATCAGGACCAAAGAGAAAATGGGATGTTATACGGCCCCGGTTCAAAGGGATGTTCGGTGGAACTTACTTCTGAGGGTGGACCATCAGAGTCTCAAGCTGCAACGGAGTCACCACCTCCACCTGCAGGGCCTCTAGATGCTTTTGTCGTTCGGTCATCAACTGTTGCTCCTAATGGAACACCACTAGATCTGAAGCACCTGATGGAAGAAAATATATCATAATACAAAATGATATGCAAGTGACATCGAATGTAACACTATATCTGTTTATGGATAATACAACGAATAAGTATTTGTTTTTTATAGTAGGTTGATTCCGTCTAGCCTGTGTTTTATACGTATGAAATCTACGCTTAAGGAGAGGATTGATCCTAATGGTTATGTATGGAAAAAGATAACTCAGGCCACAAAGGCATTTTACTTTCAGGAGTTTGACATACAATATGTAAATAATGTCCTTTCTTCATTTATTTGTATACTTTAATTACATAAATAATAGTAAATAATATATTATCAAATGTTTACTTTTTAATTTTCGAAACACTTTTACTGAGATTCTGGTATCGATGGGGTCATACATTGTTTCTAGGAGAAGCAAGCCCGTACACGTTATCACGACTTTATAAATGCGATACATAAGGCTGGTGTATGACCGCCTTATATTTCTGAGAGTATATGAAGTCGTTGGCAGGAGTACTAGGCATCACCTAAGGCAATGTCCATATCTGGGCGTAACTCAACCAACAAACATGGGCCATTTCCAGGGGGGACAAAGTCTAGTCGTTTATACAGGAGGATCAATTACCCACTACGAGCATGCAGAGAGACTAGTAAGTATCTAACTATTACACTTATATTCTAATTTTGTACTTTGATCTTTTCCAATTGAAATTGATTTGTGAATGTTGTGACGATGTATAATGATCATGGTATAAATGTCTGGTGCCATATATGGCTGTGGTTAGTGATTTTCTTTGTTCAACAGGAGGCAATATCCTTAATAGTGACTGAAACTCTGTCGAAATTAATATAAATTGTAGTTTAACTTAGAACATTTTATTGTTACGTAGGAAAAGTCAATGGGCATAAGGCCTACGCCCCAACAGTTGTTTGTGCGTACTCACATTAAGAAGCATGACGGTGTGACATTTGTCAACAACCAATGTAGAGAAATAAATGTATATGAAGTTCATGGTTTAATATTCATTCTTAATATTTTTCAGTCACTATTTATAATATAAGCATTGTCTCCTAATAGGACCGAATACAACAAACAATTCAGCGACGGACTCAGGAAGACCAAGCTGTTGATGAGAGGCAAGCATAATTTGATGTGGTTAGTGGTAGGGATAGTCGTGGGAGGATCTTCAGACTAGGAACATTTGGGAACACACGTTATTCGCAGTCATCTATGTTTAGTACAGCAACATCAAGTGGACAGCAAAAAATACAACGTATTGCTCAGCTTGAGACAAGGGTGTCAAACTTGATGGAGGTCATAAATAAGCTCCAAAATGACATTAAGCGGTTATCGGGACGCTGTACAGACTCAGATAACCATCCGCACCCACCAGAACAATAGGATTGTTGTTTGGATTCAATTTTTATACAATTTGATGTGTTTCTACTCAACTAAGAAATCTTTTTCCACTAAATGATCAATTAATTTTCTGTTTAAACACATTACATATATATACCAATTATTTATTGCTGTTGACATTAAAATCAAATTTTACGTCGTCCAGATTTTAAAAACATTTCGCATACAACTTGGCATTTAGTGGAAAAAGGGTTCCTAAGCAAGTGTACGGTAGCACTGGTAAATAGCAATATAGGTTGCATTTTGATGAATGACGACTGTTATCGACGGAATTAGGGTTCCGTCAATAACTAAAGTTACAGTTACCAACGACACCGTTGGTAATTAAAGTTACACTTACCAACGGAACTGTCGGTATATGATAATTGTTTTGCCGACCGAAATAGGACTTCAGTTAGAAAAAGCATGAAAGCTTTGACTACGATTTATCACATTCCATCAGTATACGTTTCCACACTCTCCGACAAAAAGAGATAATCCGTTAGTGCAGATACCGACGGAAATGTTATCTACCATCGGTAAATATACCAACAGAAAATCATTCCGTCCGTATATTTACTGAAGGAGAATAAGATTCGTCGAAAAATTTACCGATGGCATATTTAACGACGGTTATGTCCGTCGTTCTTATGCCATCGCAAATGTATGGTACCGACGGAAAGTTCCATTATTCTGTCAGTAATTACCGTTGGTAAAAACCCATTTTCTTGTAGTGATAGGTAAGCCTATCGTGGGTTAAAGGAGAGTAAGGTTTTCCAAAACAATACCTTGGGTTAAGATTGCCAAAGCAGAGGACGCCGGTGACGCAGGCCTCCACAACGACAGCACAGCTGAAAATGATGACTATAGTAGCAGATGGAGGTGACAGATCGATGGAGAGGAGAGGAAGAAAAACTAGGTGCGCGGGCTGGGTGGGGTGAGGAGGGGCTGTGACTGCTTTAAACATAAAACCAAACCGACGTCGTTTTGGTTAAAACCAAAACGACAATTTTATGTATATAACTTTACAAAACGACGTCGTTTAGATTTTAACCAAACGACGTCGTTTTGTTGAAGCTATAAACGTTATAGCCACATTCGGAAAACAACGTCATTTGGTTAAGTTATCCAAAACGACGTCATTTCGGGATAACCGTACGACATTGTTTTCATTCATTTCAAAGACGACGAATTACATATAAAATTACCAACCGTAATTACCAATGGAATTTATTCCGCTTCTACACTTTATTTCCAGACTAACATTGCCGACGTATATGTGTTTTTGTCGGTATTTACTGATGGAAATATTTCGGTCCCTAAACATCTATCACTATTCCCATCTTTTCTTGTAGTGTAGTGACTACACCTAAAAAGAACAATTAGTCATATTGTTAGTATAGTCATTGAAAATTTTTTCCAATCATTAAGTTTCGGGAATGGTGAGGATAAATTTTAAGTATATCCCAAAAGGTGTGGAATGTTGTAATACTAACACGTAAATTTCTCACTGAACCAAATTAATCATAAAAATTTTTTCAATCAAAACCACATATTTTGATCAAACCAAATTAATCTCAAATATAGTCTAAAATGACTTCTGAAATTAGAAGGAATTCAATACCTTAATGCTTATTCAGCCACTAACATCATCGTGCATTTATAGTAGGATCGTTCCTATCGTTTTATAGGCCCTGGGCGAAAAAAAAAGGGCCCAAATAAATCGACAATATATTTAATTTTACATATTTTTATGAAACATAAATGACTCTATTTATAAGTTTACATAATTAACTAAATATTAAATTATCATAACACTAACAATACACTAACAAAAATATAGAGGATCATAATTTATAAAAAAAAAACAATTTCTCCGTGCATTTCTAGATGCAAAATCATTAATAATATTATCAAGATCAATATTATCCAACATTTGTTAGACAACATAA
>JANKYE010093419.1:0-17087 GCA_032467995.1 Erythroxylum dillonii
GAATTTGTAAATCCGTTTCTTCGATTTCGCTTCGGATATGATTTGTTCGCTTTTGTTCTTCATTTCCGTTTCGTTTTCGGTTGGGGTCCGGTTTCGAGTGGATTCGAAAACGGGTCCCAACATTTATGGAAGGCGACAAAGTCCTATTATATAAGGCCCGTTTCACTTTCAAACACGGCAAGTTCAATAATCGTTGGGAAGGGCCATATGTGGTAATTAAGGTGCACAGTTTTGACATTGTAGAACTTTTACAGGAACAAACCGGCGCAAGACTTAAAGTCAATGGGCATCTGCTAAAGCTCTATCATGGGACTCCTCAGCCTCCATGAATATCAGGTTCTTTCTCTCCTTCATTTGTTTATTTTTCTGAGATTGTGCTCAATGCTGCAAATTTTCCATTTTTGTGCTTAGCTGAACAAGTGTGGGGGAGAAATTTATTTAGTTAGTTAGGTTGTTTTTAATTTCTTATGTAGTTTCATATTTCAATAAACCCTTTTTCTCTCTTTGTGCCTTATTGCTTCCATGTTTTATTGCTACGTTTTCATTGAGGACAATGTTATGCTTTAAGTGTGGGGGAGCTGTTTCCCTATTTCTATCTTGTGTTGCATGCCTGTTGATTTTTATGCATTATTAGGTTGGCCAATAATGCATTCTATTGATAAAAACTTGGAAAAATCAAAATTTCTGTCATTCTGCAATTCCTCGTCGCGACGAGAGATCACACGTCGCAACGAGGCTTTTCATTTTAGTTTGTACGTCGCGACGTCAATAGTGTTACACGTCGCGACGTCCGCACGTCGCGACGCCCACTACTGTACATCGCAATGTCGCCTTTATGCATGAATGATGTTTGCTTAATTCTGTCCACTCAATCAAACATTTTCTGCACTGGTTTTTTGTGTTGTTGTGTTCAAAGCTTTTACAAGTTTCAAATTGGTGCTTGAGTTTTTGAAAATACCTTCCATTCTTTTAATGATAGTTGGAGTTGACAAAATCTTGCTTTCAATGTTTTCAAAACAAAGTGAATGGAGGCATGCTAACAAAGTAGCATTTTAAGTTTTTGAGACTTGAGATTGTGCATTGAGATAATACCCTTGTTGGAAGGATATTTGAGCCAAAATTTTCTTTTATCTTTGTGTTCAATGACAAATTTACCACCCTTGGCTGAAGGAGTAACCGTAGGATGATGGAGTGGTTCAATAACATTCACAATGTTGGCTTGCTCAAGTCTAACTCAAGGAGATCTTGACATACCAGTATTGCACATGGCTACCACAGGTTCAGCTGCTAGCTCCTTTAAGGAACTATCTAAATCAGTGACATATCTACCACTCTCAGCATCTTGCTTAATTACAACTCGAGGAGAGCTTGACAGACAATTATTACTCATGTCTACCACAAGATCTACTGCTAGCTCTTTTTGTAGAACTAGCTAGACCTTCCCGTAAAAGCTCATCACTAATCGTTGCTAGATCACTACTAACAGCAACCACTGCACCATTAACATCATTTACTACATCAGTAAGGGGTGAAACAACTATTGTACCATTAACAACAGTTAGCACACCTTCCACATCAACGACTACATTAACAGAACCACTAATATCTTTAACTACCACAACACAAGGTGATTCAGAGACCACTCCCCTATCCGTAATTACTTCACAATCCACATAAGCTCCTACATCATAAGTCAATAACTCATAATGCCAGCTAGCTAGAAATACCTTTCTAAAAGGCTTCCAATTTTTACAGGAATTACTCAATTTGTAGGGGTAGGAGAGGGAGATGGCAGTCTGCTCCAGTTCACTTGATTCAGTCAACCAAAGGAAGGGTAGTGAGTTAGGTAAGGAGGAATTATTTGAAACTTCAATACATAATTTGGCATAGCATATACGTTTCATAGTTACAGTTTAGGTATCCATACAAATAGGTTTACCTAGAGAACTTTCCAAGAAGTTAAGACCCTTAATGGTCCAAAATTCCATAGGTATGTTAAGAAATTGAACCCACAATGGCAAAGTGTCAATCTTATCTTTATCAAGGTTGATAAAGCAAACACACACAAAAGGGGGGGTGAATTGTGTGTGGCAAAAATTTTTGGTAAGTTCTTTTAATAAACAGATCCTGGTTGACGAATAAAAATAGTAGGAGCCTGTCAGATGATAAAGCCTTTTAACAACAGGAATCTGTTAAGCAATATGAGCCTTTTATGGGATAAGACCTTGCTTAAATGAAAGGAGCCTAATGAATGATAAATCCTGTTAATACAATTTAAAAATAGAATAATCCTGTTAAAACTGAAAGGAACCTCTTACAAGTTGAAAACAGAAGGAGCCTACTGAAAAAACTGAAAGAGCCTCTTGAAAATACAAACTTAGAATGCGAAAATTTAAAAGTTAGGAAGAAAGAAAGAATGACATAGTAGATTTATACTGGTTTGGCTAACAACCAAGCCTATGTCTAGTTCCCAAGTATCCAACTTGAGTTTTTCACTACAAGAAACTGAGTATTAAATTTGACGAGTCTCCTAATTTTTCAAGGTTCTCCACTTCCACACTCGAAGTGTATAATCAACTTCTAAGAGCTCACAGAAAAATTTAATGTAAAATCAAAGGTAAGTTCTCAAATAACAATTTCTCTCTTGATAGAGTAATTTCACTTTCTAAGGCATAATAAGAATGATATGACTCAAGATGTTGGGCCCCTTTTCTGGAGCCCAACTATCCAGAGTCCTAAAACATTCCTTGCAGAGTTATTTCAATGTACCCTCATTAGCCATCATCAGTTCATCATTATTCTCATAACATATCAAACCAACAAGGGCGAGCCCATACAGCGAAATCATAATAATCACAATTGACTTCTTCAAAATTGTAGCTCTTAGTCTCTAGTTTATTTTGGAGCAAGAACCAACTCAATCGGAGTTCCATAGATGAAGATATGCTTAAGAAACTGAAGTATGTTCATGGCCCAATCATGCTCTCCCAACCGACCCCTCACTTTCTTTCCATCAATATTTTTTAAATCAATTCCAAAGGCCACCAATTTTTATGGAGAAATAGAGACGTGTGTTAGGAATCTATTTCTTCAAGAATCACTTAATTTGGAGGTCGGGTTATGAAGTTATAACCAAAAGAATCAACCATGCTCTTGTTCTTAATCATTTTGAACCTATCTTGGGACAATTACCATAACTTTCACTAGGAATATTGGATTAAGGTCATTCCTAGACTATTTGAAAGATAACATCTAGATCTACAACCTTTGTGAAGACTTTTAAAGTAAAATTCTATCATTTGGATAAGACACAGGCAGTGTGAAACTACACGGTCAGATTGTGTAACTTTCTAGTCTAATTGTTCTTCTGCGTTAGGAACACACAACTTGTGTGAATTTACATGGGAAGACCATGTAACCTTTGGGTCTTATTGTGCTCCTATGTTAAGAACACACGACCTGTGTGAATTTACATAGGTAGACCGTGTAACCTTGGGGTCTGATTGTGCTTCTGCATTAGGAACACATGGGCAGACCGTGTAACCTTCGGGTCTAGCAATTTCGTTTGGAGGTTCAATACACAAACTGTGTGAAATCACACGTGCAGATCGTGTAACCTTCAGATCTAGCGATTTTGTATGCAGATTCAAGAAACAGACTGTGTGAATTCACACGAGTAGACCGTGTAACTTTCAAGTCTGGTTATTTTCTCAGCATCAGGAATACACAATCTGTGTGAATATACAGGGCACATTTTCACATAGCGGTCTTGTGTAGCTGTGAACTTAGGGGAGTCTATGAAGGAACTCTATGCCATTAGCGGGCAAGCAGGAGAAGCCTTTTGTCAAAGTGCACTTGACTTAACTTAGGAGATCACCATAAACTCATATAACATGTAATTTATGACTTGAAAACTAATTGCCTAAATGGAACATTTTTAAAAATTGTTTGTCATACACATGACATATTTCATATGAATTCCCATTAACATTTCACAATTCACCAACCACATTCCTATACCAAGTATAAAAGTCATTTCTTAACTCGTTCAAAAGCAACAATTAAAACAATTGTGAAGCAATTAGAATTCATTCCCAAAATTCACAAACAACAACATATGACACATTCTCAAGCATTTTGAGAACAATAAATACACATTTATAGGGTAGTTGAAAAATCATTAAATTCTATTTATTTGAAGAACATTTATGGCTCATTAACTCAATTATAAAAATGAAATCCACCTTAATTTCCTTGCTTGAGAACTTTGCTCAAAAAGCCTCTACTCTTGCTCCTCTTGCCTCTCTTGATGTTCTTTAACATTGACAAAAAAAACCCCAAATCCAAAGGAATTCAAATTGGAAAACCCAAAGAAACCTATGCATGAAATTGATCCTAGAGTACTTAAACCCATGTATTTCGTAGGCTCTTTGAACCATAACCCCTTCAAAAATCCAAAAGATTAAATATAAACTTACCTTAAATATAAACTTACCTTGAAAAATCAAAACGTAGCTTAACTTTCTTTCTCTCCTTTCTTTTCTCTCCAACGACACTCTCTCCCTCTTCTCTCTTCTAATTTTTGTTTTTGCTCCTTCTAAATGTAAAACTAGTCTTCTTTCTTTCTTTTAAACTCTTAATGAAGCTAAAATGTCCAACTTACCGTTCCTTCAATGCCTTAAGACTTTGCAACTTAAGTGATCTTCCAACAATGCCCCTTATATAATCTTACCACTCTAACACTTTAATTCAATTAACCTATGTCATAAAATCTCATTCATATTAACATACTAGTTGACTCCAAGATAAATTAACCTATCAAGACCTCAAAATTACTTTAAATCGTGCTTAATTAAAAAAAATTTCGGGGCTAGCATAAGAATATAGATGCTGCTTAATTTTTTTGAAAGTCTATGTATGCTCGTTGCTTCACAAGTGTTGTTGCTCTTCTTTAAATAGTCAATTTCTTCAACTAGCCGTTGATTAATCTTAATTCTGAGTTGACTTTGGATTTTCAATATCATCTCTTCTAGAACAAAAATTTTCGGAGCTAATTGTCCGAAAAGGTAAGATCCTCCTAGATGTTAATAAGGAAAGCTTACTAAGAAGATTCTTGCAAGAAAGGAAGTAATTTTCCTATGATTTTATTTCCTTTAAAAAATACCGTTATTTATACAAGGAAATAAATTCAATTTTAATTTTAATATATTATATAGTTATTATCAAAATTGTTAAATATAAACCTTGAGTTAACAAAGGTCTTATCCCGATCTCTATTGGAAGAAGAGAGGTTGCTCTCCAACGTGCCAAGGGCTTTGCTCCATAAGCTCGCCAAGATCGGTGCTGTAAAATTTTTTTAAAAAGATGGTGTCGTCTTCCCTCAACATTGCTTTCTCGAGACCTTTCTTCCCCCATTGTGGGCATTGACTACAGGAAAAGCTATGCACTTAGACCAGAAGAAATATATCTGAGTTGTGGACCAAGCTCTAGCACTCGCCGTAAGCAATTTGACCGGCGGAGATAAGACTCCATCTTTGATCATATTAAGATAGTGCTTGAGGGCGTCCTTAAGATGAATGGTCGTCAATTTATTTCTCCATGCTCCGGTTAGCTGGGAAGTGGCCAGAGCTTTGTTTATAAACACATGGGTGCTGGGGATTTTTTCACTTTGTTCAGCCATTAAGTGACCTACTAGAGTATCCCTCAATAATATAGGGAAGTCTACCTTAGATAAGGAGGTTTCACCTCTCTCAACGCCTAAGTGGGAGGTCAAAGGGCCAGTCATTGAGGCCAGAGCCTCACTAGCAAGCAGTGTTTTGAAACCCAAACCGGCCATCGAATCGGATGCCTTACTGGTCACCGGTTTGACCGGTTCAACCACCAGTTGAACCGGTGTGATGTCATAATTATGTAATAATTATATTTAATTATATATAATATTAAAAATATTAAAAATAAAAATTATTAAACCGGACCGATCCGACCGGTCAATTGACCGGTTTTAACCGGATTCTTACTGGTTCAATTAAGAATCGATTTTTAGGGGTGAACCGGACCAGATAGTTGATCGGTTACCGATCGAACTGGCCAAACCGGATCGGCCCGGTACGGTTTTTAAAACCATGCTGACAAGGGAACTGGTGCGTAGAAGGCTCTAGAAGAAGTTTATGAAAGTGGAAAAAGGGAAGGGTAAAAAGAGAAAGTCGGGGTAGAAAGTAAGAGAGAAGTCAAAGGTTTACGGGGCATGAGAGAGAAACTAATCTATAAAGCAGAGACATTTTTTTGAAAGATTAAAATAGATCCATATCTTGATTCAAATAGATGTTTCAAACTCGTAATACAATTAACTACAAGTTCTTTTTCAAAAAAGAGAAATAGTGTCAGGATTCTGGAGATTACATGGGTACGACTCCAATATCTTTGAATACTAGCTTCTTTTATCATCTTTCTGGTTGTTATTGATGAGAGCTTCTGTTAGCGGATGAGGGTGCAATTAATTGTAACTTGAGCATGTCTTTCAAAAAAAATTAGATAAGCTTCTATATCGATATTACTTTTATACTTTAATATTAATAAAGTAATGTTATTAAACTTTAAATATATTTACTTATTTTTATGAAATATTAAAAATATAACTTATATTTTTAGTTAATATTTTAAAATTCATTTAAAAATTATCTAATAAAGTTGATAAATTATTTTTTGAAAAATAATAATAATTTAATTTTATTAGAGTCTGAAATTAGTTAGGGGTAAGGGTACGTACCACTAGACCTCCCCAAACCTCGTGCCTCAGTGGGATTTATATTAGGTGTTGTTGTCGTAAAAATTGAAGTGTTAATAATATCATTTTGAAATTACTAAAATGCAACCTAATATTATAAATAATAGTAAAAGTTTACTTAATTTTTTAAAAAATATTATAATGTATCATAAATTTTTTACCGAGTTAATTTATACGGGGATGAAGGAAATTTTTAATTGCATATGATGGATTTCATAAAATGATATTATGTTATGTAGTGAGATTATACACACTTAATTCCCTGCTCAAACCAAACACACTACTTGATGATAAATTGTGTTAAGATATAGGTGATTATATCTTATTATTTAATTTTGTACATTATTTGATAATTGGATCTAGTTGTGTTTATGTGGAACTCTTCCGAGATAAGTTTGATAAGGTTAAAATCCTAATTAAGATGGGTTTAAACATATAGTCTATTGTTGGATAATAACTATCCTAGGAAGTAAATTTTCTGAAATTTGAATTGATTATGGCAGCTGGAATACGGTTAGGATCCACGTATGTAGTTGGCTGAATGTTGTCATTTTTTGAAAGTAAAGTCGACATATGTTAGATGACTTAGCAGCTAGATATATAGGGATATTATCGATGATGTTTGTGAGCTGATTGCATTGAGATAGATATCCATTTGTTGCAAACTTCTCTATTGTATTATGTTACCTTGGCTGAAGGGTTTTGTGATGTTTTTTCTTTGACTTTCTTGTCGATGATTGGATTGTCTTGCAGCTAAGATTTTTCATCTTAAGTTTTATGTAACTTGACTAGTTGATCTGTTGCTTTAGCAAGACTTAAGTGGTGTCCTTAGAGCTGCGTTCTTTTGTAGTCTTCGTTGTCAATGGGAAGTCTTTTTATAGTTGTAATTTTCTATAGTTGTTTTGTATTATTTGGCTGGACAATTGGTGAGTGAGTGAAATCATAGCTGCTAGGTTTTTTTATCTTAAATGATTTTTTTATTGCTGGATTTTACGTTGATTAGTGATTCACATTGGCTGTTGCGTTTCTCTATTTTTGTGTGATTATGTTGGCTGCAAAATTGTTGATTGTGCATGATTTGACTGCTGTGTTCTCTTCTATTTGAACGTATATTGAGGGAGTTTTTGCAGCTAATTTTAATCCGTGTGTTTGCATGATTTGGCTAGGAAAAATATATGATTGTGGAATCTTTGCAGTTCTTAATCAATAGTGGTGTTTTTCTAAAAAAAATTCCAACAGCTGCTATGGTTGTTATAGCCCTGACGTTTGCAACGTTTCGGTGAATAAACGTCTACGTTTATTAGTGATTTGTTCGCTATTATGTATATGGTGGTTTGGTGATAATATCAGAGAACTGTAACAGCATTCTAGATGAACAACTTTTTGATTCGTCATTAAAGGAGCCGAATTAATTAGGAAAGTTGTTTTTCTAAACTCAAGAGTATTTGTTTATTTTCTTTATTATTTTAATCACTTGAGTTATTTGTTTATTATCTTTATTGTTAAAAGTTGTTGAGAAAAATTCTCTATTGAGTTTAGTACAAAGCGGTCGAACTATTGGGTGTGAATTACTTTCATGGGTAGTGAGGATAAGGAATAGTGTCAAGGGTTGGGTAAGTCTGCTTTCTAATACCTTGAGTAAAACTATTGATATATCACAGGTAAAAGTAATTAAGTTGGGTGAGGGCCCGCAGACGTAGGAAAGGTATGCCAAACTGTGTTAACAAATTTTGGTGTTGATTTACATTTATGCATTTAATTTTCTGTTTTTGATTGTGCTAGAAAAGACTGCGATCAAATTGGAGATTTTACAAAACTTCTACACCACTTCAGAAATTTTTAATTGGTATTAGAGCAACTTACCAAGTCAAAACTTAGTACGTCAAGTTGGTGCAGATCCGTGTCTCGCAATTATGGTTATAAGAGAAGGGGAATCAATCATTAGGCCACCATTGTTAGATAGTTCAAATTATCCTACATGAAAAATCTCGGATAAAGGTACTAATTTAGGCACAGGGAACAAAAGCGTGGAACTCAGTATTACGTGGTTGGACACATCCAGTTATAACTGATGACAAGGGAGAAGTAGTACCGAAAGATTCATCTGAGTGGACAAGAGCTGAAGAAGAGAGAGCACTTGGAAACTCTCAAGCCATACAAGTCATCTTTAGTGTCGTTGATGAAGGTCACTTCACAATGATATCAGCTTGTGAATCAGTAAAACAAGCGTGAAACACTTTGCAAACTATACATAAAGGATCGAAATCTATGACAGCCTCAAAACTTCAAATGTTAGTTATGAGATTTGAAGAGCTGAAGATAGATGAGAGTGAAACCATTGGAGACTTCCATGAGAGGCTGTGAGATTTAAAGAGCTAAACATGGATGAGAATAAAACCATTGGAGACTTCCACGAGAGACTGCGTGACAAAGCAAACTAAGCACTTCAACTTGGGAAGAAGTATTCTAACTTGAAATTGGTTAAGAAGACATTGAGATCGTTGCCTCCGAGGTTTATACCGCATATTGCAGCAATTGAGGAAGCTCATAATATCAATGAATTGCCATTGGATAAGGTAATTGGAATTCTTATCAAATTTGAGATGAATTTGTTAAGGGGCAAATAGGAGAGGAACGAAGGACTGGCATTGCAAACCGAGATTGGTAAAGATGTGAATGACTTTAATGATGAATCTGATGAGAATGAGGATATGGGGTTATTGGCAAGAATTTTCAACAAGTGATTAAAGAAAGTGAAAAAGGATAGATCCTATTTTAGGCAAAACGGTGGGAGTTCATCAAATAGTAATTTCAAACAACAAGCTTAAAAAAGTGAAAGAAAAGTGAAGAAAATTCAATGTCATGAACGTCAAGGCTTTAGACATGTGCAAATGGAATGCACTAACACTTTGAGGAAGAGAAAAGGGAAGTCCTACATAAGCATTTGGAGGGCAAATGAATCCAAATGTGAGTAAGGTAGTAAAGAAAAATTTGTAAGTAGTGTTGTGTTGGTTGTTTTATACAATAAAAATCCAGTTGCTTGCTTAACAACAACTAAGAAGGAAGAATCTGATGATGAAAACGTGGATAAATTAGAAAATTTTGGGAAAAACACAAATGAATCATCTCAAAGTCTAACCTCAGATTATGACAATTGTTTAGATGACAAAAAGGAGGATATTTATGAAGCCTATGAATTAATGTATGCAAAATGGTTGCAAACATGCAAAAAAAATGAAAAGCTAAAGAAGGAAAACCTCTCTATGAAGAACATCATTCAAGACCTTGAGAAGAAGTTGTTATCTACAATATATGAGCTTAATGAAACAAAGTTGAAGCTAGTCAATACGGAAAAGGGAATAAGAATGTTAAATGGAGGTACCAAAAAGTTAGAAAAGTTATTGGAAATTGGTAAGATTTAAGGAAACCTTCAAGGCATTGGCTATAAGGGTAAATGTTCTAAGTTGAATGATGAGAAAAATGGTGTTTCTAAATCCATCCAAGTAGAAATCTCAAGGAAGAACAAAAATTTCATACCTGCATGTCACTTTTGTGGGGTACTCGAGTACATAAGGCCGAATTGTTACAAGTTGTTACAAATGATATTTTAAAGGGGTCAAAACTGAAAATCTAGATACTATTCATTAAATTTCCAACAACAGCCTAAGTTACAAAAACATACTTGAGTTAGAAAGGGTCAATTACAATCACAAAGATGTAGTGAACGAAAAACAAGAAATTGTCCAGATTCAAAGTTAGTTGCTATTGTTGAAGAAACTGCTTAGATAGAGAATAAGTTAGTTCTTTCAGAAGAAGAAATCAACCAAATAGTTGATGATAGAGATAATGTGATGAAGAATAAAACTAGGTTTGAATTTCTTTGGGGGCACAGGAACTGTGTGCTTTACATTTTTTAAGTATATTTTAAGTTTGTTTTAAAAAAAGAAAAACGAGGTTTAAAGGAGTTAACATCTAGGATTTTTTAGTCTTTATAGGTTTTTCTAAGGTTTAGGTGATTGGTGTTTGTCTGGCTTTGGTAATGTTGTCGCCTGCAACCAAATATAAAAAGAAACTAATTTCCTACAACACAAATTAATGGAGTTGTAGAAAGTAGGGATCATTCCCATGAGGAATCTATTGGTAAATATTATACGAGTTGAAAATTAAAACAAATTAGGGGGTTGAATTAACGTGATTTAAAGAAATTAAAAATGACAAAAATGTTAAATAAATGAAAAATATTCAGATATGGAAAATTAATAATGAACCTTGGTTTCGGGTCACCTACGTTATCAAACTAATATGGATCATTGATATAAAATTAAGTCCATTAACAAATACTCATTGGGTGATGTTCTCTTACGATTAAATGAATAGAAACACGTATTCTAATCAGTCTTATTAACCAACAACTTAGATACGATCTTAAGTTTGATTAATTAATAGCTTTAAGAACCAAGAGAACCAGTGAGCAAGACAATACACATATAATATGTATTTAACCTAGATAAGTATCTTTCCTAGAATTTCCAATCCCTAACGTAAAGATGATAATCCTAATTGCCACTTTGGATTAGCAAAACTGAACGTCAAATACTACTAATTTGGTTGTAAATTAAATCAATCAATTCCTAGTTGCGCACCATCAATCAATTCAATCGTAAAAAGCAATTCGGAAGACACTTAATATTCATCAATAAAATAAACTTTATTCAGGAAATCTTTCACATACTAGATGATAACGTGGTTCCCTTCAACCAAGAAGGAGAATTTAGCTACTTATAACAGAGGTAAAACCCAACAGAAGAATAGCAAAATGCATAGTCTCCATATCTGGTCTTTTTCAAAAAAAAAATACAAAAATCCTCCAAACCTAGAAAAAAATAGTAGAAAACGGAAAGATGATCTAACTAGAAGTGTCCTCTCTTCCTTTTTATCGTCATCTTTATCAAATACACTGCCCACTTAATCAGGAAGCAGATCTCCACCTAAAAGACAATAACTTGATTCCCTAAAAAAAATTCTTAAGTGAAACGAATCTGTATTCAAATCGGATTCTGTAGATAAAATTTCCCTTTGTACGTGCCCACACTTAGTCAAAAACTTTTCTACCAGCTGGGAATTCGAGTTGTCTTTTCTTTCCTTGCATCTTTTTTATTCAAATTCATCTCTCGTGTGTTGAAAACCATATGATAATTATATCCAAAGTTAGCATAAAACTAACAACTTATCAAATTCCCCCACACCAAATATTTTGCTCATCCTCGACAAACTATATTTACAATCATTGGCTAACTAATCAACTTCCTTTATTCCAAGTCTCACAATAGTAAGTAATGCACAGTTTAAGAGTCAAACAATTTGTAACCAATGAATATCCCAGACTTAACCATTCTAGTAATATAAACAAAGTCAATTTAAAGCAATCATATTTCAAAAACTAGCACATAACTATAGCAAACTCTCACAGATTGACTCAAATCACTCAAATGTTTGTTGGTTCAGTATTTCACTCAAATTCTTCTAATGTAAATATTCTACCATATGCTTGCTTTTTCACTAACTTTTCACCACTTGAAAAACAAACATGCACAAATCAAAAGGACTTTATTCACGGTTGTATTGGACTATAGGTAAAGGTAAGGATTAATAAATGGAAAAGGGAAAAATCATATACATTAGCAAAGTACTTGACCACTTATGGAGACACAAATTCAATCACAAAGGAGTCAACAACGTCATTCCGTAGAGATAGATTACTCCGTAATTTGTTTTTCACTATTGTATTATTAATTTTCTTTTTCTTTTTCTTTTTTTTCTTTTCATCAATGTACTGATATTTAAAGACAGCAGTATAACACACAATTCAAATCTAAATCTCTTCAATTTCCTTTCATCTTTTTCTTTTCCTTGCTTTCCATATCTCTCCAAATAAGTTTGACATAAATTGTGGTTACAATGCCTGGTTATATTTATGATGGGTGAAGCTATGAGAGGTTTTAGTTGTTTATTGTGGGTTTATCAAGAAAAAGGGTTTAGCTTAAAAGTTTAACAAAGGATATTGAATTAGGTTGGCTTTTTAAGCAAAATGGTTAAAATAAAGATGGCCTTTATCATTTTGTGCACACATGTATAAATGTGATCTCAAGTCGATTCCAGAAAAATTCACTTTAGAGACAATCACACATCAAAGAAATACAGATTGATATAGATGTTTCAATCTTTTATGCCCAAAAACTCACAGGTTAATGTAGTTCATCACAATTATACACCATGTTTAATCATATGATTGCCAAAACTTGACTAAGTGTATACGCTTGTATTTCTTAACTAAGTGACATCTATTGTCCTAAAATAAATTTAAATCAAGTTATGTGCTCTACTTAAGTCATAAAAAATGGAAGTCTAGAAAGTGTCTAAGTTGGCTAATTAATTGCAAATAAGTCAATAAGCATTCAAAAAATTTCAACAAAGATTCTTAACTATCGGTTATATGGAACATACCTTACCCCCCACACCTAATTCATGCATTGTCCCCAATGTAATGACATACGATAAGAGGAACAAAAATAGAACAGAAGAGAGAAAAGAAAGCTTCTCTATTAGTTAAGTGTTGAAATCATAGGGTTGGTGGGTAAGGAGGTTGGAATCCTTGATGTGCCCAATATGCTATTAAATTGTGCTCCATTTGGTGCATCTAGCGTTCAAGACGAGCTAAACGAGCGTCCAAATTGGCTTGGGGAGATTGGCTATTACTTGGTGTATCTGTGACAACTCGACTATTTTGTGGTTTCACATGGGTTGGAAAGGACAGCTAGGCCCGAATTAGTGAAGGATATCTTTCCATCACTCATGCCTATGATTCCCATCCCACACAAACATTCCATATTCAAAGGTTATATGACACAAGCCATAATCATGTCAGTATTGTCAGGGTCTAATAAATCCAAATTAACGACCAATTGAGTGATGTAGGACCCTAATATTAATGGTTTGAATTTTTTTGTTTAACACAGATTGAAATTGCATTAAAAACACCAAATTAACATAAATTTATCTATCCATACACCGCAAAAAATAAAATTCAGCCTTAGAAAATGTGCCTGCAGAATCTCGACGCCCTAAAAAATTGTACGCTAGAGTTTATGTATGATTTTGAAAACAGAATTTTTTTAATACGAACTCTTAGATGCACTAACATTATATGGATGAGGGAGGGTCAACGGACCATTGAGTCCACAATTCAGATGCATGAAAATCACTATGATAGTCACAGTGAGAACTTACAAATGGTTCATTTTTAACATCACCAGCTGATACAAAACCCATGGCCACGTTAAATTTAGCAACAGATAAAGCAAATTCCTTACCCATAAGTCTAAATTCAGCAATTCCTTCAATAAACAAGTCGAATTCTTCATGAGAATTAAATTGAAATGTGATGTAAAATTCTCTTGTTAATTCAACATATGCAAGGCAGTCAATTTTAACAAACACATTCCAACAAATCTATCTAACTAGTTGCTCAAAAGAATCATAAACTTGTAAAGCTTCAAGAGTGTTGGTAAGAACATTCTTACAAAGATAGATTTTTCATTGGCTTAGTTGCTGAAATCTTTGGTTGTCCTCTGGCAGTCGAAAAGAAGTTAAAGCTCCACTTTTTGAATTCCATTGGCTTCAGTTCTTGACTTGCTTACTTTTTTTAGTGCGATTCTTCATTAAAGGGCCTGGCGTTGGTTCAGACATTGGAAGGGTTGATGGATTTGGTGTTGTAGTCGTGGTATCCAATGGAGGTTGGGTATGTACAAATGATGTGATTGGTGAAGCTAACCTGCGTGAATCACTCTTCTTTCATGGCATGGTTCCAATCGTTGTGTTATTGTAGTCTTGAAACAAGAAAATGTAAACACAAAACCAACAAGAAATTTGACTAGGAAATTGGTGGGTTACGGTGAGAAGCAAGGTAAAAGGTTGGGTTTTTCATTAGAAAGATATGGGTGTTCACTAATTCAGTAGTGGGTGTGTGAAATTGGGAGTGAGTGAAGGTAGGAGCAAGAAATAAATGAAAGTGGGGAGGTAAAAAATGGGATAGATGTTAAATACTAGTGGGTGGCGAGAAAGGAAATTTTTTTTAATTAGAATTGAAAATATTAACAAATGAAAATACTAAAGGGAATGGACTAAAATTAACAACTGAAACAAAACAAATCAAAAAAATTAAATATTGAAAAATATTGAAAAATAAAAATAACATTGAACCTGAAATTTTTGGGTTACCCCCAAATGCGTTTTTTTAAGTCGTTAGCTGGACGTGTTCACCGACTTACCTGATCAAAGATAGTTTGGGGCTATCAACTTTATCTCTTCCACATTCTCATCTAGAGAGTTCTCATAATATGGTTTCAGACGGTGTCCATTAACCTTAAACACCTTGGAAGTATCTAAACTTTAAATTTATATCGCACCATGAGAAAATATGTTAGTAACAATAAATGATCCGAGCCAGCAAGATTATAATTTTCTCGAAAATAACTTAAGCTTTGAATAATAAAAAACTTTTTTCCTACAAAAAATTGCTTCCTAAAAATCATCTTATCATGAAAAGCTTTAGTTTTTTCCTTATAAATTTTTGCATTTTCTTAAGCTTCATTATGGATCTCTTCTAACTCTTGTAATTGCAACTTCCTATTGTTACTAGCCTCTACCAAATCCATATTAACTGCTTAACAACCCAGTAGGCTCTATGTTCTATTTCTACAGGCAAATGATAAGATTTACCAAAAAATAACCTATATGGCGACATGCCTATTGGATTTTTATAAGCAGCCCGATATGCCCCCAAGGCATCATCTAATCGTCAACTCCAATCTTTTCTGTTCGAATTCACCACTTTTTTCAGTATGGACTTAATCTCCCTATTGGACACCTCAGTTTGTCCACTTGTCTGCAAGTGATATGGTGTAGAAACCTAATGTGTGGCACCACATTTTTTCATCAAAGCCTCATAAATCCTGTTACAAGAAATGGGTCCCTCGATCGCTAATGATAGCTCGAGGTACCCTAAATTTGATAAAAATGTTATAGTTGACCAAATCTATAACAGTTTTAGCATCGTTAGACAAGGTAACCTTGACTTCAACCCATTTTAAAACATAATCCATAGCAAGCAAAATATAATTCTCACCAAAGGAAGAGGAAAAAGGACCCATAAAGTCTATTCCCCAGATATCAAAAATCTCACATACCAGAATGTTAGTAAGTGGTATTTGATCTCTCGATCCCAAACTACCTATTCATTGACAATGATCATAAGAATTGCAAAATATGTAAGAATCATAAAATAACTTAGGCCAAAATAATCCACATTCAAGAACTTTACGAGCTATTCTTTTGGGGCCAAAGCGTCCCCAACATACAGATGAATGACAAAAATTTAATATGGAAGGAATTTCATCATTTGCAATACTCCTTATAATAATATGATCAGCACAAATTTTCCAAAGATGAGGTACACCTGATATGTAATATTTAGCCTCTCGCTTAATTTTATCCTTTTCAGCTCTAAATAAATCACTAAGTAAGGACTTAGTTACCAATAAATTTACTATGTCAGTGATATGTGTTTAATTGTTGATATATTTAATTATTTACACTTAGTGATTACTGACATGAAAATGCTTAAGATACTCATTGTAATTCATATATGATTTTAGGTACAATTTGGGAGCAAAGAAATTAAAGTGAGTTAGAAGCATTACATTTGGGTCATTTTTCGAAGATTTATTTTTTTCTTATCTTTATGGAGCAAGAAGAAGAAAAGAACAAAAAAGACAAGAAAAATTAAAATAGGAGAATTAAAAGTGTTTGCTAAAAAAAGTTTTTGGTGAAAACGTTGCGTTGTGCGCAACGCAGTCGTGCGTTAAACACACAAGCTGTGGGAGATGCTGCGTTTAACGCAACGTCGCCGTAAGCAGCACGGGTGAGAAGCGTAAATGTTGGATCCTGTTTTTGGAATCCAACTCTTGCTTAAAATACCGTGATACGTGAGCGTGGTTCCTTGTTTATCACAATTTCTCATGTTTTTTTTTCAATCTTACACAAGTCAAACCCATTTGGAAACTGTTTCTCAATTTAAAACTCAATTCTTCTAAATCATACAATGTCTCAAAACATCCTTCACACCAATCTTTTTCTTATTCTATCTTTGCCATAAAACCAATTTTATCAAAAATCGGACAGTATAACGGCTGTATTTTAGCAAACCCAAAACCTGTAATTGGTTTTAAAACACACTTCTATAATT
>JANKYE010094552.1:0-17071 GCA_032467995.1 Erythroxylum dillonii
TGACACCAGAAGTGCTCTAGCTTTATTTTTTTGTATGTTTTTGCTAGATTTTGTATAAGCTTTGTAAATAGTCGTTTAGTGGAAACGGTGTGAGCTTTATGAATGAATGGATTTGAATGATTTTTAAACTTTAGTGACTTTGAGTATGTTAGATGATGCCATGTGTAGGTTGGATTGCCATGTGTAAGTTGGATTTGTTTTGCTCCAACATACCATTATCATAAGGTATGTACTTGAATGTCCTTCGGATATCTGGGTATTTGCCTTATGGTAGTGGGATGTTGTAGATAAGATGATGCATTCAAATTTTGCATAAACTTGAATTTTCTGCATTGAAAAATGACATTATAAATGATTTTGCTTTTTACCAATTATAAAATTGTTACCCACAGGCTTTTAGCTTACCCCCCATTCTCCTCCCCCATATCCATGTGATGAGCAAGATATCAAGTAGTCAAGGGTCAAGGCATCACTCAAATCTTTGATTATTTTGTATTTAAAGCAAATCTTGTAAAGCAAGGCTTTAGTTGCATTTTGAGCAACTCATGATTCATGTATCTTTTGTATTTTGGGATTTTGAGATGTTAATGTATTTTTGGCTTAAAATGCCCACTAAAGCTTTGTAAAACTCTTATATTTTGATGTTAATGAAATAAGATTGCATTTTTGCTCATGAATTCCTCTCAAGTTTATACATTGCATTTTTAAGTTTGCATAATGAAAAAGTTCGTGTTCGGAAGTCAGGGGAAGATCTGGATTAACCTAGGCTGATTTAGGCAAATGTGCCTTCTAGAAGTTGTAAGTCTTTCTTCTTGCTTTCCAATGGTTCATAGTAAGAAATTTTTGGATATCGGAGTTCAAAGTTATGGTCCTTAGAAGGGGAGATGCTTAGGAGTATCAAGTGGTATCGTCTGCAAAGAAGTATTGTCTATGATGACGTCACATCATCTGTGATGACGTCATATTGTCTGTAAGGGTGCATCCTCATTAGAGACATATTGTCTATGATGATGCCATATCGTTTGTAATGACGTCATATCATCTGTGATGACGTCATATCGTTTTAAGTTAACTCCGCTTTGTCTTAAGAGTTGTATCATCTTAAGTTGACTTTGCTTCATCTTAAGTTGACTCTGCTTCGTCCTAAAGGTGGAATCCTCTTAAGTTGACTTTGCTTTGTCTTAAGTTGACTCCGCTTCGTCTTAAGAGTTGCATCATCTTAAGTTGACTTTGCTTCGTCTTAAGTTGATTCTGCTTCGTCTTAAGAGTCACATCATCTTAAGTTGACTCCACTTCGTCTTAAGAATTACATCATCTTAAGTTGACTTTGCTTCGTCTTAAGAGGCGCATCGTCTTAAGTTGACTCCGCTTCGTCTTAAAAGTTACATCGTCTTAAGTTAACTTTGTTTCGTCTTAAGTTGTCTCCGCCTCGTCTTAAGAGTTGCATCATCTTAAGTTGACTTTGCTTCGTCTTAGTTAGACTCCGCTTCGTCTTAAGAGTTGCATCGTCTTAAGTTGACTTCGCTTCGTCTTAAGTTGACTTTGATCGTCTGCTTTTTGCTTTGTCTGTTTTTTTTGCTTCGTCTGCTTCTTGCCATTGTCTGCTCCATTTTTGACCCTTCAGACGATAGAATCTGTCTTCGAGGTTTTCATAGAAGTTTTAGATCTTGAAGTATTCTATCAAGACGTCCTAAGATGATCTTAATCTAATATCCCATATGACAGTTATGCTAATTGCCCTAAGGTAGGTGCAGTATGATTGAGGTCAAAATCCTGTTCGAGCCTTTCAGTCATAACTTTGTTATGGGATCTCCAAATGCGATGATTCTTGTCTCTAAATAAATTAGAGACGTAGAGCCATAAATGTTCGGAGCAAGTCAAAACGAAATTTCAGTTTGGGGTTTCTCAAAATCTGTTCGAAAATGGGACCCAACGCTTATGATATCAGAGCAATAAAAGGAATTGATGATGGTTAAGAAGAGTTCATTGGAATAAGTTCAGTGATTATGATCAAGAGTTGGGTTTCGAAAATAGGAGAAGTGAGTTGTTTTGATGTTTGTCCTAGTGGGGGTATGCCACCCTTGAAGGATTTGGATTCGTCCAAATTTGATACTGATTCAGAAGCATTAGTTCAAGTAAATATATGCTTGGTAGTCGAAAAAGAAAGTGATAAGGAGGTAACCACTAATTTTAATGAACTACAAGAAGCATACTTAGAGTTGTTAGAAGATTCGCATGCTATACTAAAGCAGTATAGATCGTTAAAGAAAAATTTTGTAGAAAACGTGAAAAAGACAAAAATGTTAGAGAGAGAAAATATTTGCTTGAAGAAACAAGTAGATGATATGAAGAAAAGAGTTACTATAGATAGATCCGAGGAAATTAGTCAGTTGAATCAAAGAATTAATACTCTTTTAGCAGATCTATCAACTTTTACTGAAAGTACAAAGAAAATGAATGACATGCTTCGAAAATATAGACACCCTAATGATAAGAGTGGTCTAGGATTTACTAAAAGCGATAATCGTCATAAAAAGAATTTTGTTCCATATAGAAAGAAGTATCACCAGTCGTCTTATTATCATTCCATGAATTATTATAAGACTAACCCCAAAGGACCCAAGAAAATCTGGGTACCTAAGAAGAATATAATATCTACTGCAAATCTCCTTCCTTGAAAAAAGCAATCAGTACCAATGGTATTTGGATAGTGGATGCTTGCAACATATGACAGGGAGAAGGTCTATATTCCTAGATCTTCAAAATAAGAAGGGATGATCGGCAACTTTTGGAGACAACCAGCAGGGCAAAATAATCAGAATTGGGAAAGTCAGTAAAGATTTTTTTACATCTATTGATAATGTTCTGCTAGTTGATGGTTTAAAACATAATTTGATTGGTTTCAGTCAATTATGTGATTCTGGTTTTGAAGTATCCTTTAATCAAAATTCTTGTGTAGTAAAAAACAAGGACGGTTCCATATTCTTCTCTTCCAAAAGACGAAACAATCTTTATATGATTAATTTAGAAGATTTTCAATGCCAAAATATTTCTTGTTTTATATCAACGGATGAAGAAAAACTGATTTAGCATAAAAAGCTAGGTCATGTTAACTTTAAACATATTTCTAAGTTGATTAAACATGATTTGGTAAGAGGTTTACCAAAAATAAGTTTTAACAAGGATTTCTTTTGTGAAAGTTGTCATAAAGAAAAATAGGTTAAAACATTTTTCTCTTCTAAAAATATTGTAACTTCATCTAGACCTCTAGAGTTGTTACATATAGATTTATTTGGTCCAACTAGGACATTAAGTCTTGACGGAAAGAAGTATGGTCTCATAGTTGTTGATGAATTCACTAGATTTTGTTGGATATTTTTTTTGTCACATAAGGATGAATCTTTTAAATGTTTTAAAGAGCTTTCCAACAAGTTACAGAATGAAAAAAAGATTTCTATTGCTGGAATTAGAAGTGATCATGGTGGTCAATTTGAGAATGAAAAATTTAGAATATTTTGTGAAGAGAATGAAATTTTCCATAATTTCTCTGCTCCTAGAACTCCACAACAAAATGTAGTTGTAGAAAGAAAGAACACGACGATTCAGAAAATGGCAAGAACTATGCTGTGTGAAATGAATCTTCCTAAGTATTTTTGGGTAGAAGTTGTGAACACAGCTTTTTATATTCAAAATAGAATACTTAAGTGACCTTTGTTAAAGAAAACTCCATATGAGTTATGGAAAGGAAGGAACCTGAATATTTCTTACTTCCATCCATTCGGTTTCAAGAGTACTATATTGAATACAAAAGAAAGTTTGGATAAATTCGATTCTAAGACTTATTCAGGAATTTTTCTAGGATATTCATTATCTTCTAAAGCTTATAGGTTTGATAATCTTACTTCTAAGACTGTTGAAGAATCTATTCATGTCAAATTTGATGATAGTTCTCAATCGACTAGAAGGAATGATACTGATAATGAAATCCTATCGGTAACCTTGGTTGATAGTGAAAATGTGGCACCATCAGATACTCATTTAGACAAAGTAGAAGATATTCCTGAAAATATTGGTCTGAAAAGAGATTGGAGATATAAGTCTTCTCACCCAGAAGATTTGATTATAGGAGAAACCTCAGAAGGTGTGAGAACTAGGTCGAAATTCAGAAGAGAAGCAAATGTAGTTTTTATTTATGAAATAGAGCCTAAGAAAATTGATGAAACTCTTCAGGATGAAGCTTAGATTTTAGCCATGCAAGAGGAGTTGAACCAATTTACTAGGAATAGAGTTTGGTTCTTAGTTCCCAGACCTCCTAAAAAGTCTATCATAGGAACCAGATGGGTTTTTAAGATTAAACTAGACGAGTCAGAAAGAGTAAGTCATAACAAAGATAGATTAATAGCTCAAGGCTATAATCAATAGGGGGAGAAGAGAAGAAGAGAAAGATAGGGGGAGAAGAGAAGAAGAGAAGAAGAAGAGAAAGATACAAGAAGAGAAGAAGAGAAAGAAAAGGGGAGAAGAAGAGAAGAGAAGAAGAAGAAGAGAAAGATAAAAGAAGAGAAGAAGAAGATAAAGATAGGAGATCCGAGGAAGGTTGAAGCAGTGGTGAATTGGCATGCACCCAAGACAGTGACAGAGGTAAGGAGCTTTCTGGGTCTAGCAGGTTATTATAGGAGATTCGTTGAGGGATTCTCTATGATAGCTGCTCTGATGACTAAGTTATTGAGGAAGAATAAGAAATTTATCTAGAGTGAGGAATATCAGAAAAGTTTTGAGGAGCTCAAGCACAGATTAACAAGTGTTCCAGTTTTAATTTTGCCTACTGGAGATGGGGGTTATACAGTGTACAGTGATGCTTCAAGAAAGGGTTTGGGTTATGTGTTGATGCAAGAAGACAAGGTAATAGAAAGGGTTTGGGTTGTGTGTTAATAACAACTCATGCACACCTATACTCATCTCTTTATACGAAAAGAGACAATGAATAACATGGTTGAAGACTTGGGAATGCTTTCTGTTTGTTTAATTTCCAAGGTGGAGATGACTATGTCTTAGACTATGTTATTCATTTCTTTCAGTCATGTCTACCATTAGAATTTATCATAAACACAGTTTTAAAACCTAGTTGGAAAGTATTTTTGCTATTATTTTCTATTTTAAAATAGGGTTAGTCATTGGGAAAAGAACAAGATCCTAAAGAGATATTAGAAGGACATTTTCACGAGAGAAGAAGCTTAAATTTCATTCTAATTTGAGTGGATTATTATTATAGTTAAGATTATCTAGATTCTCTATCTATTGTTGATTTCTTTGTTATATTAATTGCATTTGTTAAGTTAAACAACATGATTATGGGCTAATTGTTTCACATATCTAGATAAGAGGTAACCTTAGTATATATCTTTGAATATATTGATTCTATTTTATTTATGAGTTCAATTTTTTATCTTTGAAATTTCTTTAATTATTTTTAATGTTAATTTAATTAAAGATAGCAATAAGATCAAATCTTACTTGAATCCATCGACCACCTATTCTTTGCCTGCCCTTTCTCTCATTCAATTTGGGGTTATTGCCTCACCAGTTTTCATTTGCCCACTCCCCACCCTTCTTCTCTTTCAACTATCCTCTCCTGGTATAGCACGGTATCCAGTACCAGAGTTCCTGCTCTCCTTCACTTCCCTCTTTTGCTTTCCACTACCATTTACCATATTTGGACTGAACGCAATGCTAGGACTTTCAAGAATGAAGCCCAGGCGGAGGAGCGAGTGTCTTTCCACGTTGTCTCCTACGTTAGGGAGCTACTCAGCCTATACACAGCGAGGAGGTAATTTTCTAGTTAGGTTACTCTTTTCTTTTGTAGGTTCTCTGTTCTGGTACTTCCAGGTTGCAGCTTGAGGGGTCTCTATGCCACGGTCATGCCTGCTTTTCCCTATGTGGTGGCCACCTTCCCTGGTTTTTTTGGTGGTCGGAGTGTACATGAACAGTTGTCTATTTGCTTTAGTATCGTCTGAGCTAGTGCTCACCGTCTGCATTTCACATGGATATTGCCGCTTTAGTTTTGGTGGAGCACCCTATTTTTAGTTTTTGTCTAGCAGTTTCTTTTTCTCGCCATGCCTCACTTTTGAGTGTTTTTTTTGTTTTTCTCTTGGCCTGCTTATGCCTGTAAGCTCTTTTGACTCGATGTGTCTCCAGTGACACTTGTAATTGGACGTTTTGTACATATTTATTCTTTCTAATTTATTACTCCGATTTACCAAAAGAAAAAGATCAAATCTTAATTTATGTGCGAACATCATGAAAGAACCTGCATATGAATTGATTGTGGCTTAGATGTTAAAAGTTAAATAGGGGTATAGAATAAAAACTTACATAAATTTTCTAGTGTTAGTGTTAAACCTTTTATAAATTTTATATATCTTAATGCATTTTTTTGAGTGTTAATCTAATATGGATGTTGGTTAATTGATTCAAGAATATGTATATGTAACTTGACTAAGAGGATAATTGTTTACTTTTTAAAAAATTTTGGTCCATAATATAAAATATTTTTAATAAATAAAATCATAAATACAAAGATAATACTAGAGGAAATCTTGTCTAGATGTTTATTGCATCTTGCTTTCATCTTTTAGTTAAATGCTTTGATTTGTTTCTAATTAGTTGGTTTATCTTTGTTTTTTTATTTTATTTTTAAATCTCAACAAAATCTCTTCTTATTCACTTAGCTAGGTAATATTAGGATGTTTTTACTAGTTTCTAATGTTTTCTCATAGGATCAATAATTTACTCATTACTATGTTACTACCAAATGATAGCTGCACTTTTCTTAAGTTGTGAGTATTATTTAATGGCAGTCGGTAATTTACTGACTATTGTGTTTCTACAAAATAATAAGTGCACTTGTGTTAGGTTGCCAGTAATAGTTAATGATAACTAAACCTTAATTAATAGAAACACTCACCAATTATTATAATTACCCCAAAATCATCCTCTTTAGCTTAAAAAAGTGTTTCATCTTAATCATCTTTTATAGGTAATTATCCCAATCAAAAAATAAGGATCTATTTACTTGACGTTATCGTTTTGATAAATTGTTGTAGGAGAGTTTTACTCTCTAGATGTTGTCCTTAATTTTTTTATTATTAATGAAAATTTTAATTTATCAAAAAATAAAACAACACATGCAAGTTATGCAAAGAGAAGATAGAATCACTAGAGCACTTGTTTTTTAAGTGTAGAGAATCTGTGAACATTTGGAAAGGGGTACATGAACTATGGCACGTTGATAATCAGATTTCACGCAGACCAATCACGTAGTTCATTGATAAATTTACCCAGATTTCATGCAATTTCTGACTTGGGTGCAGACCAATCACTTATTTTCTAAAACGGAGAAAGCAATGATGGAGATAGGTTTTAGCTCGTGTCTCTTCAACTTGTGGAAGGAGAGAAATAAGAAGTGTTCCAGAAAAAATTAAAAGCCAGTGCACAAACTTCAATAGTGGATCAGAGAACAGGTGATAATTCTAAGTCGAGCGGATGTCTGATTAATATACATCTTCTGTGACCATAACCAACATGAAGTATGCTCGTAACTAAAGGAAGTTGTAAAGGGAAGGAAAAAGGGGCAGAAAGAATAACTCCACAGGAAAGAATCTATGGAAAAATTTGATAATATGCAGCCTAAGTTTAGGAAATGAATCCCTTTAGTGTCAGTAACGTAAAACTTATGGTAGCTTAGCAAGCTAGAATTAATTTTGTGAGCCACATAGTCCCATACATTGACTAAATTTGTTTTTCACAACTCAGTTTTGGTCAATAAATTTATCCTTTACTTTTTTTTCCAAAAAAATATAAAAATCTAGTTTCTTTAAAGAGACCATAGTAGAACGTTTTATAGGGATGAAGCGTTTAAGGGCGGTTCCGATGATATTCCGACCTTCGCCCACCACTGCAACTCATCATCCCTTTTACTCATGTTAAATTTTTAAAACAAATTCCAAGCCTAATTTTTCAAGAAACATTAAAAATAAAGCCATTTACTTTTGGAAGGAGCAATCCACGATAACTATACTGACAATGTATTACAGAAAAAGAAAGTGAAGGACAAAAAGCTTATATGCATTTAATACAGGATAACGCTTCTCTTTATATTACAATTTCACAAGCTGGGTTAAACTGGTTAGAAACAACTCAAGCTGCAGATATACCATTCTTCTTCAGCAACTCCTGGTAAAGCAAACACCAAAGGCATTAGGCCTTAGAAACAAGAGGAAATATAGTCGATCATCTCTCATTTCATATAAGCACGTAGTACCAGTTTGGTAGCTGTAATTGACAGACGCTGCCTTTCTTTCTTCTCATTTCGACACTCTGCACACCAGTTAGAACAATCTTTTTGATATTTCTTCAGCTCCCGGAAGACCGAACTGAAAATAAAATGATAATTATTACATATTGCATTAATCATGAGTACACTTTGGGGAAAAGCACGACACTCCAAGTTGCCTGAGAATAAGATAAATTATACAGATACCCTGATGCTAGAACCCAGACTGATCCCAAAGAATTGATTGGATCTCTTTCCAACGTAGGTTGTTTCTAATTTGTATCCAAAGGAGAAGAGAGAAAGTTACCTCCTACACCACAAAATCAAGTTCAGCTGATTGCCAGAAGTTGTAGCTTTAACACCATTTCGATGACGACCACAATGAAGAACAGCACGACCAGGAACATGGTCATAATCTAGAACCTCCTGCAAGTGAATAAAAGCCATACAAATTATAAGATGGGTAATTGGTTACATTTTCTTTATTTTGGTAAATTCAACGTTTGCATGCATTGACTGTAAGTATTTAACCAGTGAGATCATTTGCCAGGAACTTTAGCAATTGTGTAGTTTATCCACTGGACTGAAGCATTCAAACTGAGAACATATGCTATGGTTCACTAGTTAACCTAATGATTCTATAAAGTTCTCCTTTGCAAGAGTTGAAGTCACATAATGGTGAAACATAGTCAATGTTAGTTTTCGCCAGCATGTAATACACTTCCTCCAAAGCCATGCAATTATTGAGTTCAAAAGTTTCTTCAACATCAACTATATCCTAGTTCTAGACCAGTATATAAATAAACAAATAGTGCTAGCATCATTCAATAATTGCTTAAGAAAAGAGATCAAGCATTACCCTACCTCTGAATAAGTCTCACTATTAATGTGTTTATCACATCTAATACCCCGAAAGAACAATTCCCCAC
Source organism: Erythroxylum dillonii (assembly GCA_032467995.1). Taxonomy (NCBI): domain Eukaryota; kingdom Viridiplantae; phylum Streptophyta; class Magnoliopsida; order Malpighiales; family Erythroxylaceae; genus Erythroxylum; species Erythroxylum dillonii. Next base: position 9,259 of record JANKYE010094552.1, read on the forward strand.
CATGAAACTGCTTACCCAAGCAAACATTCAAGGTGACTTCAGAGTCATCAACATGAAATCCTACAAAGGAAATAACTGCTTAGAGTTCAAAAAGGTTTACCAAAGCCATAGAATTAACACCATGAAGGTGTAGAAAAATTTGGGACTATGAACATTACAATAAAACAAGGCATAAGAATGGGGTAAAATTCACTAGAACCTCCTTCGGTACAGATGCTATTTTTAAGAATTCCTGTTGTTTTTTTAGATGCCCTTGCAGTTTGTTATTATAAATATGTCCATTTTACAATAATCTCCAACTAATTAAACCTTAATCTTGACCAATTCTGGTCATCCTGCTCAATTGCAAAAAATTGCTATTAAATTAGTAGCATCTCTACTGACAATTTTTAAGGATAATGTTACAAAAACAGAGAAAAGTTAACATATTTGACCAACTAACAGATCACATGAACTTTCAAAGTTAAATTTAAGTAATGATTGTTCACACCTTAAAACATCAATACCACAAGACTAACAAGTGATTCTTACCCATAAAACCAGTTCGAATTCATGTGCACATCAAATGAAAAAGATTTCATATAAAGGAAGCAATAACATTCAAATAAAGATGGAAGTGAGAATCTTGACATTTAAAACATCTCTTTTAAATTCTACCTACTAATGGATGATTAGAGATGGAGATTATAATAGTTTAGTATTACTATTCACTAGCTGATGATCATTGTTAAAAGACGGTTTATGGAAATACCAAGCTCGACATCCTTATTTGCTCCATATTCTACAACAAAACCGTGATGGGAATCCAGAGTTGATCCACCAACCTCAGGAAAGAAAACTGCATAGGAAATCAATCCATTGAACACTAAGTTTTGGTAGTAGTAAGAGCAATTTTGTTTGAAGCACAGAGCCTTCAGGTTATAGAGATCTCTAACCTCCAGACATAGGCCGTATATAGTGATCCATAAATTGGCCAAGCATAGTTTCCAAACCAAAATCATCAAGCACCACACCATATTTGTTCATAGTGTTTGGACGCATTATTCTCCAATTTGTCCTGCGAACCCATCTTTCAAAGTGTTCTACCTAAGCATCAAAACTGGATAAGAATATATTACTAAAGCACAAATAAATGCACTTTTTAACAGGGTAAAGATAAGAAGAGAAGTGATAATACCTCAGACATCAGCATGTTACAGAAATTTGGTTTAAGCATGTCAAATATGTATACTCCTGCTGTGGGCTCAACCAATATATTTCTAAAACTCTGCTCTTTATTTTCACGGATTGCCTTGAGAAATGATGGAAGAAAAAAGCTCGCAGGGCTCATAGTGTACAGCTCCTTATGCAAAGGCTACAGCTAAAAGCAATTAATACTAATATTCCATAAGATGAAGACGAAAAAAATCTTTTTCTCTACAAAATAATAGCTTTCCTAGTTTCCTTAGATCCTGATTTTTCAGCTAAGAAACTCAAGCAAGCAATTCAATGCGTAAATTTAGAAAGCTAAAAAGTGAAGACTTAGAAACAACAAAGTAAGAAACATTTACAATAACTGATACAACGCAACGATACAAACCATAGATCACGGTAAACTAGAAAGTTTTTATTCCATACAATAGACTAAGTAAATTCAGTCCCAGAATGTACCTGATAATTCTTTATGATTCTCTGTCTGTATTCTCTGTGCTTTTGCTGCTGCCAATAAGGAAATAACAATAATTTGACCAATTAAAAGAGAAGAGCTAGAACAAAGGTTACCTATAGTCAATTGCGCGGCGACATATAAAATTATTATTGAAAATATAGTGATTCTTCACATTTTTCACCCACCGTACTCGTAATTAGTTATCCAGATTTACACTGTTATATATTTAAACAAAAAAGTTTGACCATCGTTGACGCCAGAACAAAGTTTCGCGTAAAACCGCATTCATTCTCATGGACATAAGGGTGTTGTGGAAATGCGAAGCTTACGCGAGTGCGTTCACCGTCGGGAGAGTAGCGTGTGAGAATTCTACTCATGAACTGGAATTTATCGTCGCGGGAGGAATTGAGAATGGAGGGAGGCAAGTAGCGCTCGAGAGAGCTAAAAAGTAGAGGACTGAACTCCAGCTGAAGGTCCTCGTAGCTTTCCGGATTGTGATCGGCGTCTGGATTCAGTCTGAGCCTTTGGCCTCTCGTCGCAGCGGTCTTCGGTGTCAGAGCAACGCCGTTGCCATTCGCGATGGGCTTTTTTGATGCGTCAAAGGACATTTGCGAGATCATATAATGTTGGAACACATACAAGAATGAGTATATCTATCGCTGTGGTCGTAACGGTGACGATGACGGTGACTGTGTTGATGGTTGAGGATTGTATTGAAGGTGTTAGGGTTTGTGGCCTGTGAATAAAATGTTTTTGTTACCATGATTCAGGAAGGAGGGACCCACCCAACTTTGCTTAATATTTATTTTATTATAATTTTATGTAATTTAAATAATTAGTTTTGATCATTTGTTATTAGATTAACAAAGCCTATAAATGAATGACTTAAATGTCCAATCGGCTTTCTCTAAGTGCAGATGCATTCAAATATATGCCTGCCCACAATTTTTACCATCCAATTTATTATGTGACACGTATGGTTTGAATCTTATCCTACAAACTACTGAGTATCACGGAGGATGACCCGTGTTGGATAGAGTAGATCAGTTAACATAACTCAAACAATTGGCAACCCTATACTATAATGCCTTGCATGCCATTCTCTTTCTGTTTATACTTTATAGCAACCTCACAGCGTCATTTTCAACGTTTCAAGATTAGGGATGAAAATGAGCTAACTCATTGACTTAAATTTATATGCTTTTTTTTTTTATTTATAAATTTGCTTATGGGTTAGGTGTAAGTTTAGACCAACTCAAGACTCAACGATTCTAAAAGAGTTGAACTTTAGATTAATCTCAGTCTGAACAGTCCAGCCCAGACTTAATTAAAAAAGACATTATTTTATATTTTAAATTTTACAAAAAAATATTTTAAAAATTTGACAAAGTTGGTCTATGAGCGGGGCCATTGCCATCCTTATTGAAGATTAGTTCATTTATAATATTCAAATAACTATTATTTTAATGTATGATTTTGTTATACTAATTAACTTATTATTATCAAGTTTTTTTTTTAAATTTCCATTAATATAAGAAATCAAGAAGAAAATGAAAGTAAATCAAGTAAAAGATGCAAAGTAAAAACAAAAGAGAAGAGTGATCAAGCTAAAGTCATGATGATATTTACGGAAATATTTAAATTTAGTGGATTGAGAATTGATTATAATAAAATTGATTAACCGTTAACTAAACAATGAAATTATATTTTACCGACTTTTTTGTTGTTTATTAACAATCATATTTTGCTTCAGAAAAATAAAGAAGACTAAAAATGAGTAGCTTGTTGGGAAGTTTATACGAGGGTCATTTAAAGGTAAGAGAAGCCACGATCAAGTGAGGATTCCAAAACCCTTCGGTAAAGCAGAGTGCCAGAGTGGCATTGGGAACCTCACTGTGCCAAAGCAGCAAGCAAGGAAAGAATGGTGGGGAACAGACAAAAACAAATCTCAGCAGTAGATCAAGGCACTCTACCGAGGGATGGAAGGAAAGAATTATTCAAGCTCCTATAAATGTAGATACGAAAGAGATGGAAAGTTGGCAGCTCTCTAGGAATTCCTCAATTCTCCAATCTTATTTCTTCTTTGCTGATTGCTAAATAGGTGTGCTACCTTTTGTTTGCTTTTGTAACTGGATCTTCTGTACATAGGTAGAATTTGATGGTTGTGTATTGAAGCACCGAAGTAAGTTGTAAGTATGCAATTGGGTCCACTTGCTCTCCTTCTGGTAGTTTGGAGATTCATGTTTAAGAATCTCATGTTATGTACATTAACTATTATTTTGTATAAAGTATTTCTGACTTATCAAAAAAAAAAAAAAGTAAGAGGAAAACAGGAGAAATAAGAAAGAAAACAAAGTTCGAATGCAAGAGAACAAAAGAATAACAAAGAGAAGAGTTCTGATGTTATAATTTGTTAACATTGGAGTACTCTGAAAAGGGCATTGTAGAAGGCTTTCAAGACTTTGAATGTTCTTTGTAAGCTCTAAGTGAGTGGTGCTCTATGACTTGCACTTCAAAATAAAAATTTTACTCCTTAAATTATATGAAGAACTGAGAGTATAAGTTGATTTTAGAGGGTGCTTAGCCTAAATGTGTCCTTTACGGACAAGAACAAAGAAGAAATTTTGATTATGATAAAAATATAATTAAGAAATAATATATATTAAAACATAAAGAAATCAATAAAAAAAGATTGATAAAACAAAACAACACAAGCCACGAGGCTACATTTTATTTAGTCAATTATTCTTCTTAGGATCTAAGAATTCTTATGAAATAATCAATTAAATCTTAGTTGCTTCATAAATTAAAGAGATTAAACAATTAAAGATTCAATATCTAATCTATAAATAGATTGTAACAAATAATAGACCAGTATGCCTTACTAGCAATTAATCAATACATTCATGAAAGATGAACACACAAAACAATTGGTCCTTTAATATGAATTGACCAAAAAGAACAAAGTAAATCTTATACTTTAATATATCCCAAGATGTCAGTTTCTTCTAACCAAGTGCAAAAGTTTAGCCACGTGATTATAAACAGGAGTAAAAAAGAGAAAAATAAGATGAATATTTGTTCATAACCCTACAAAAATTTAGGAATAAAAAGCTATCTCAAAGTTAAGGTTTTTGATTATTTAAATAGGGGGTATGCATTAGCTTTCATACAAAACATGATCTATGATACGATTGTATCCTAAGTTATGTTCTTTATTATTTATTTTTGGAGGTCAGTATAATTATTTATAGACAGATGTTTTAGATTATGTTCTTTTACTATTTCCTTCACAAAATTTGCAGGAAAGACACGGATACTAATATGTTTATTTCTTTGACTATGTAATATTTTACTTCTCTGATTCTGCGTAACATGACTTTTCTCCCACCATAGATGTATCTGTGCCTTTCACAATAAACTTCTAAGAAAAATACGGGCTCACACATGGTCATGTTTCTCACTATACACCTCTTGTAATGTCATTGAGCTCTGATCTAGTCATGTCTCGGATCAACTATTGTGCTCTAACATTTTAGTGTGGAACACAAAAGTATTCCAGGCTATATACAATTGAAATCCCTCAAAACTCAAAACATTAAAGCTTTGGGTCTCTTACTAAGCTTTCTATAAGATCTTAAATCATCTTCCTCAAAGTTTAAAAGAAAAAGTTGTGCTCACTTTGAGTAGATAAAGTTTGCTCTTAACACCTCTATTTGCATCCTAAATCAAAATAGCATAATTAGCATAAAATATGAGTAAAGAACTAAATATTAAGTGAATAAACATGTTACTTAGGATTCTTACTAGTGAATTGTGTGAGATAGTTTTTGAATGTTTAATAAGAAAATGCAAACTTCTCAAAGTTAGTTGGGTTGAGTTGTTGATCGTGTCGTTAGCTTTAAAATTTATAAGCCCTCAGATACCGTAAGCACACGGGTAGTGATTATAGTATAAGAGGCATCAATCACACGAGGAGGGGGACTAATCTAATTCTAAAAATCTAAGGCTAAAAGGATATGAAACTAAAAATAAACAATGCAACGAAAAGGAAATACAAGAATTGCATTCAACCAATTAAATCAAAGTTTAAACACGAAGAAATTAACAATTAAGCAACAAACATGCATAATGGAAATCAACCAAAGAATTTACCAAGTTATGAGAAAGGGGATTTTACTTATCATTAATGCTAACCTAGCTGATTATGTGTTAATGGGGTATCAGTTCTAGATGATCCTAGGGTTGATTACTGTTTCTCGAGTTATAACCATTAACCTTAATTTATAAACCATAATTGGATTATAAAATTTGTAATCTCTCGATTCATAAATTATCTAAACCCTAATTAGATCTGAAACACTCTAATAAACTATCGGTATATCACATAAGATCTCTCTCCACATAATTACCAATATGATTCGTCACGATTTCTATTAAATTGCTCATTAATCCGATTTAATAGTTTTTTATTCAGTTCACCCTCTCAGTTTGTTACCAAATTATTCAAGAATGCAATCAAATCACGACATTCATCTAATAAACACAATTAAATAAATTATCATTAAATCAAAATAAAATCCCGAAGAAGAGTTAGAATATTATCAACATTCTACCATCTATCATCATACAACCCATTCCGACTTTATACATGAATAAAATTGAAACGAAAAGGAAATAAAAACTTAGAATGGACGATTTGGGAAGACAACAGCGTCCGAAAACCTCTTAATCCGAGAAACACGTCGAGATCGCTTCTTCTTCCTCTTCCTCCTCTCTTTCTCTTCCTCTTTCTCTCTTGGGGTTTCCAAAAGTGGTTACACGAAAAGCCCCTTCTTTCTTCTCTTATTGTTCTTTAAGCAGTCTTTTATGTTTTGGGTAACCCTAGGGCTTTTTCGAGGTCTGAAAGGTCTAAAAAGTTCCTCAAAACTTGAAATTCGTAAGCGTTTGTGCATTTGCCCGACATAGGCCATGACCGTGGCTCACATCTTAGCCTTTCTTGGAGCTTGCCGTTGTTTCAGCCTGAATGTCTTCCGAAACTCCTCCGTTCTTTGATATTGACCCTGAAATACTAACAAACATACCAAGGTATCTTAAAAACATAATATTTAAGCTCAAAAGCTTGTACTAATCAAGGTACCTTAAAAACATAATATTTAAGCTCAAAAACTTGTACTAAATCTTAAAACACTTAAAACACAAATAATTAACAAACTAACACAATTCTAAACTAAACACATACTAAATGATTGAATTAATGGCTAAACACATATCAAACTATGCCTTAAAACACAATGCAATTTACACTTATTACATTTCCACACTTAAACATTTGCTTGTCCTCAAGCAAACAAAATAACAAACAACATAAAATAACAAAGCACACAATGCAATAATGAGACAATGATTTCAACTTCATGAAACATATTTAACTCTAAACACAATCATTCAAGTTGTTCCAAATCATTAATATGCAAAATCTACGTCTAGGAGCTCTGGAATAAATATACATATTAATCAAGACTTAAATATCAAGTTTATTCACCCTTTTCAATTGTACACACATATTAATAATTATTTGGTCATTCAAACTTTGTAACTAATCCTAAGTACGTTTTCATGAAAAGTTAAGCTACTTATAAGTTTGGTAGGTTTTTATTAGAAAACATTCCTTTTTGTTACTTTTTGTGAACATGGACTTAGTATTTTTACATGAAGGTAAGCATTGGTGATGAATGTCAATCCGGTTACTTGGCTAAGTCATGTTTTTATTAAGTTGCTTGGTTGGAACATCATTATAGCCTTTTGACGTGAAGATACACATTTATGATGCGTGTTGATCGCGGCTCGTCGTTCGATCCTAAAATCAATCCTTGGATACCGGTCAAAAATAATAAATACCAAGGATTGCAATATAGGGTGAAACCTCGGGTCGTCTCTCTAAATTGGAACCTAATGAAATGGACCTAAGCTAGCCTATATGTCATAAAATGTAAACGAAATTAGTAAGAAAAGGGGGTTTTGATTTTTGAAAACATTAATGAACTAAAATGCATTGTAAAAAGTTTTTTTGGGTTTTTGAAAATAAAAAATGAAAAGATTAAAACAAATGATGAAATCCTCTTGAAAATGAGCTTTGGCTATCACAGTTCAAAACTAATTTGA
>JANKYE010095128.1:0-10322 GCA_032467995.1 Erythroxylum dillonii
TGGTTAGATATTTTTTCATTTATTTTTATAAGGTTTAAAATTATATAATAATTAATATATTGTGCTTTGCATATTGTTTAATATACTTTAAATAATATTCATATGCATAAATAATTTTTATTATAAAATAAAAAACAGCTAAAATTAAAAATACTTTTTTAATGTTGTAAAATTGTCTACTATATGAAGCTCTTTCAAAAAAGTTCTTTTTTAAATGACAGTTAAATAGTCAATTGACTTCTTAGAAAAGTTCTTCTCAAATACTGATAAAAACTTTATTAATATAAACTCAACTAAACAAAAGTAAACTTAAACTTTTGTTTGTGAAGTCAGAATTAGGATAAGTTGGATTCACATTGATTTGTCAATCCTAAATGCATACATAAATTCATTAGATCTAAAATAGTAAAAATTTTGTTGATATGTAAAGTTAAAGAAATTCGGTAATACATATTTTTACTCTTAACTAGTAGAGGGAGAGATTGTTTATAATAATTTTACATAAATATATATTATTTTAATATATATATATTATTATATTATTATTATTATTATGCAATAAATAATATAATAAATATAAAATACGGAGAAAAAACATCACACCACGAGACAAAGCCCAAACAACATGGGCCTAAGCTCAAGAGCTTGTCTCTGAAAGGACAAGAGAAAATGTCTGCGTGACGTGGCACTCCATGAATGGTTTGTTTTCTAAGATGGCTCAATGTACTTGTTACCAAAAAAAGTAAATGAGAAAAGAAAAACACACAATATTAGAAATTAGAAACTCAAAGGTTTGAGCTTTATCTACTACTGTGTAAAAATGGCGTCGACGACTGCGGTGGTTGCTCCGGTCTCGAACCTCAACGCACTCGGTGACCGAAGAAAGCCTTACCCTTCTTCGCTTCTTGCAAGTAAGACAAAGTTGAACTTCTCCAAGCTTGGATTCACTTTCATCTGGATGCTGTTTGTTTGTTTTTTTCTTAGTTTTGGGTTTTTCATTTGGTGATTTAGTTTGTTGTGGTTAGTATTGCTACTTCTTGTGATTGTATTCGGGTTTCTATGACCTTCAAATTTGCCTTTTGTACATAATTCAGTTAGGGCTTACTTTGTTTGGCTTTGGCACTTGTGATTATATCATGGAAATGTGTGTCATTTGAGGGAATCAAATATATGCTCATTACAAGTGGGGTAGCAGTGAAATGCTTGAATGGGATAATTGAGTTGACTCTGCTCGTGGAGTAAATATCCTAGGTCATTGGTTAGTCTGGGGAAGTTTTGTTCCTTTTTTGCTAGCAGGAGGTATAATGACATAGAATGATAATGAATGTCATTGAATTGTTCAAAACTCTGTTTAAAAGTTAGATACTTATATGAGTGAAAATGTCATGGTTTGAGCATTGATCAGTTGAGGATGATAATGCTGACTCTTCTGTGTACATTTTGGTGGGATGAAGGTTTTCAGTGAGTTGCTCGCATATGGTTCTAGAATCGGAACAATTTCAACTTTGCACATCTACTTTTTTCTTTGTGTAGGTGATTGTTCTAAGTTCCAAGCATTTACCTATTGCTTATATAGTTTTTCTACAAGTTACTGGATCAGGGAAACTGTGGATGGGAAAATTATATGATATACTTGCATTTCCTTTGTTGGTCAAGTCATGTATTTGTTGTTGTGTGTTTTGAGAATTCACAACTCTCCTTTTTCTTATGGGAGTACTTTAACCTTTCTCTTGTCTTTACATTCAGGTAACCTGAATCTAAATGCAAATCTTGTTGGGAAACAGTTTGGCTCTTTGTCTAGTCACCACAATCATGGGCTTAGTAATAGATCTTTCCGTGTATATGGTCTGTTTGGAGGGAAAAAGGAAAATAACGAGAAGGGTGATGATGCTCCTTCAAAGGTTTACCATTTCACTCTTTTCTTGCTATAAATAATACCAATTATCTCTCTCTCTCTCTTTCTCTCTCACACACACACAAGCACACACATATTAAACCTGTACTAGTTTCCATGGCTTCATAGACATCCATTTATGCAACAAAAATTCTAATTAATAGCTGTTTGAATAAGGCTAACTACAGTTGTTAAAATTTTGTTTTAGGCAGGAATTCTTGGGAACATGCAGAACCTGTATGAGACAGTGAAGAAGGCACAAATGGTTGTTCAAGTTGAGGCAGTTCGGGTGCAAAAAGAGCTTGCTGCGTATGACTTCTTTATATAATCCAGTCTCCATCTATAAATTCCTTATCTTTTTTTGAGTTACTCGCTAGGTTCTTTCCATTTCATTGTTCTTTTCTACAGAGCAGAATTTGATGGTTACTGTGAAGATGAGCTGATCAAGGTAGCCTCTCCATCCCTTTGGACATTTTGTGTGGTTCAATTTAAATATCCTTGAGTAACTACCTTTTTGTGTTTTGCGAGCAACTTGTATGTCAAGAGAAAAGCAAGGATTTGTAATTTAAATCTTTGATTATGGTCTAGTTTGCAGACATTTTCTGTGGTTCAATTTAAATGTCCTTGTTTCTTGATGGAGTATAAGTATTTTCCCATGTTTTGTAGGAATCTTGTATATCAAGATAAAAACAAGATTTTTGTAGTTTAAATCTTTGATTATGGTCTAGTGTACAACTAGTCCAAAACTCTCTCCGAGTATTGGCTGTAAAACACAAGAATTTTTGTTTTGAAGACATAAAATTTATTCTTAACTAGATTCTAAAGCTTGGAAAACTTGCTTATTTATCTCTTGGTCAGCGGATAAAGTTATTTGGAGTGCATAGTGTGGCCTTCTAAGGTGGATTCATTACCAAGTGATGTTTTGAGCATCATGGAAGTGGACTAGGTGTAGTAAAGGGCACATGCCTTTATGTTGAGAAACCCTTTAAGAATTGATCTGTAGCTGTTAGCGATGTATCCCTAGGATAAAAGCCCTCTCCTGCTTTTAAACATCAGATAGAGGCTAGTGGCTGGCAATTTACATGCATCCTTTTCTTCCCTTGAAAAGATTTGTAGTTCTGGTGGTAATAGTTTATGCATTTGTTTGAATGAAAAGCAAACATTCTTTACTTCAATTGCCAATATTGCAACTGTTATGTGCATTGTTCTGTTTGAACTGACATAAGGTTTTACTTTTCTTTACTTTCTTATTTTCACATTTAAGGTCACGCTGTCAGGAAACCAACTACCTTTGCGCACTGAGATCACTGAGGCTGCGATGGAATTAGGGCCAGAAGTGAGTATATGGACTAACTTGAGTATCTAGTTCTGCTACGTTATGGAGAATGCATATATGATGATCTTTGGTCTCTGTACTTGATTTCCATGGTAACAATGCAGAGGTATTTTCACTTTGTAATCCATTTGCAAATTGGACCAGTGAATAAATATCCTTTTGATTGCAGAAACTCTCACTTTTAGTTACTGAAGCTTACAAGGATGCACACCAAAAGAGCGTTCAGGTAAAATAGATTGATTCCCTTCTCAAATCAAAGCTGTTTCTCTCAGTAATTTTACCTAATCTGAAATCTTGGTGTCATCTGGTTCTTAAAGGCCATGAAGCAAAGGATGAATGATCTTGCCCAAAGCTTAGGAATGCCACCTGGTCAAAGTGAGGGTTTAAAATAAAACAAGTTACTGGTCTCATATACGTCGTCCAACGTTAGTTTCAATTTTGTAGTTGGACAGAGCAGTAGAAATGCTTATTTGTACAACTCGATTTCAATAGCTTGTTCATCTTAAAATAATTGTTTATGGTTTGAATAGTGAATTACATTTGGAACCTGCGACATTTATGTTACAAAACATGCAATACGCATGTTCAAAAATTGAACCAATCAGTTTGTGGATAACACTTAGCTTATCAATTACAAGAACATATATGATAGAAGTAGACAAACTTGATTGTGTTCCTCTTCACTGCCTCAGCTTAGGTATTGTTACAGGGTTTGCATTCTTAATGATCAGAGGCTGTGAAACTTCATTATTTTCACTTTGCTAGACTTTGTATGTGCTTTAGTAGAACAGGAATCTTTTAAAGCTGCATGTTCTTCCATTTCCAGATGTTCAAAAGCAGAGAAAAGAAAACATTTTTCCAGGGTTTTTCTGGGGATTGATGGCGAGATGAAAGTTGGAAACTTTGAATGGAACACATTATCCTCAAGAATTCATATTGATGATGACTATTCTAGCTATTAGGTGCTTGACTCGTCACTTACGTGGGGTCTTGCCTAATGTTCATATAAATTCTTTTGAATCTAAACCCATGATTCTTGTCGTGTTATTGGAATCTTGGTAATGGTTTCCCTGCTAAGAATGACGTGAAAAGAATGAAAGCTCTCTTGGGTTGAAACAATGGAACTTCGTGACCAGCTCCCCTTACGGTTGCAAACGTTAGCCCATTATAAACTTCAGTCCATCCTCCAACCTGGTTGCCGGAGTACCAGGGATACCACCGAGTTTTAATGGTAAGATTAAGGTGGCTGAGAGAAAACCTGGTGGCCGTCACCGGAACCACTGAGTCCGTATCACCACTGTATCAGAACAAGAGACATCAGAGAATGTTCATTTGTCATGCACGATTCATTCATTAAGACCATTATACCGTAGGAGACCCCAAAAAAGGAGAAATCTAACATTTTTCAGTCAGTAATTTGTTCGGTCTAATGTCAGAATTTGAGTTCGATCATGTCTAAATACTCAAACTTTATCACTTATAACTGGTCAATGGTTGTCAATAAACAATATGAATGATTACTAGACAGACACTGTCTTCAAGAATTTACCTGAAAACCCAGATTCGTAATCCAGCAGCAATCAGCTCCTTGTAGGTAGGCAACATAGAAGATTCAGAATCGTTCCAATTCTTAATGAGCACATCACTGAGAAACATTAGTTCTTATGACATTAGAATAAGGCCAAGTTTTCAACTTTTTTTTTTCTTTCTGAAAATGAATAAATAGAAAAAGGGGCTAAAAAGAACAGTTTGAGTTAACCTGCAGGCAGTCCACTTATAAGGAATTCCTGTGACGTTAGCGTGCATTGCGTTCTGAACATCAGGTCTGTTGTAGTACTTCTCTGCATAATTCTCAGTGCAAGGATCATAACCAGAGACCCTTCTCTGCAGAATTGTATTCTTGAGCCTTACAGTACTATTTGGAAGTTGGATGCAAGAGGGTGTATATATACTGTACTGATCAATGTCTCCAAATTCATGATTCATTGCATAATTCACGGAATCATCACATTTGTTTGTGGTTTTATCTTCCTTGAAATTGCAATTCTCCATAATAGCTTGGTAAGTTTTATCCGATATCATCGAATGCGTCCACCAAAATGTGATAGTTCCAATGCTATCATAATAGTTATCTATCACACCATTTCCCACCTGCAAAATTCGCAGCAGTAAAACATGAGAAAAATATTTTCCAACTTCCATGGATGAATTGGTTCTGCAAACTTTTTAAAGTTCTACTCACAAGGATTCCTTTGATATTGATAATGGGTTTTGAATAGGCTTTATTATAGTCAACGATTTTCTTTGCTAACTGAGGAATATAATGCCCTGCATAACTTTCCCCGGCAATATAGAGATCTCTGTGCTTGTATTGTGGAAATCTTGACATCCATCTAAGTAGAAACACAAATGCATCCTGAGCTGTGTCACAGAAATTGTCACACTGATTATTACTAAATTGCATAACAAGAACACACACACAGATATAGATGACATAAACCTGTCCTCTTGTCCCCAGAATCTTTGAGATCAGAGCTCGTATTTGTATAGGAGAAACCAACACCAGCAGGTGATTCCAGGAAGAGAAGATTTGCTTCTGTAAGCACGAATTGGACTGATATAAGCATTGGAAGATTCATTTTTAACTAGTATCTACTGCTTGTACGGTGATATTTGTGCACCTTTATTCCATGAATACTTGTTCAGATACAGAGAAGAACCAGTTCTATCGATCCGAAACGGTCCAATCTCCTCGGATGCTCCATATGCAACAGATGAACATCCAGGACCTGCATTAGTACACCTGATTTATCAGTATTGTTTGCCTAAACTCCTTGATGGGGTAATTTTTCTTTGTTCCTCATCATTCAGAAACTTAAGTCCAAGCTCATCTGATTTAAATCTTTTCTGCAGACTGGTGTGAGACAAGCACAGTAAAAGTTCTGTAATGCACATTGTAATCGTACTCAGTTCCAAAAAGGTTGCAACTTCTTCCAACTTCAGAGACATTAAAGGAGGTGGTCCAACAACTTTTGCGGTTTCATAGATTATGCTTTCCATTTCAGTCTCTCGAGGCAAACCAGAGATTGAAACAGAAAACCATTATAAATTTCTACTTGGATGTGCCAGGTTCCAAATATCAAAAAGACCCAAAAGTGACCATCCCTTTAAAGCTTTCACTAATAATTACAAACTATTTTCCTCTATTTCTGGGTCCTGGAAAAAGATAAAAGATCATCATAGCTACCAGTTTCTTTCAGAATGCGCGTGCTTCAACTAAGAAACAAGTGAAGCTGCAACTGCAAGTAAGAGAGTTGCAGTTTCATGTCCTTTTTTCTGTTACAGTACCCAATAATAGTCAACTGTGAAAGAAGCTAAGCATGAAAAGTAAACCAACATGGGCGAGAAAAAGAAACAACCTTCTGCCAGGCAAAACATGGAAAAAGTTGTGGACAGTTTTTTCCAACAGGAAAAGGCTGGTTTACTTTTCTGGTTACATTTTGGTATATACTGCTTGACTACAGAAACATACACTGCAAGTGACAACAAAGGAACAGATTAAGATTTGAACAAGTATTTGGTGTTAGGGAGGAATCAGGGTTTGTCCTACAATAAGGAATAAACATCTGTTATGGAAGGAATGAAACCATTAAAGTTACAGAGGAAGATCACGAAGACCCGTGTGGCTTCTTTTTTTATTCTTCCTCCTTTTCTCACTTCTGGTTGTTTTGTTTAATCGAGGGTGCACACTAATCTGCCCCAAGGTAGAGCTATGGATAGAGAAGACATGAGCAACTGCAAAGAGGTGAAGAAGGAAGAGAAGAGTGGGACTAGACATGCATGGAATATTAATTCATAGTATAGTAAAAATGCAAATAATTAATAGAATAATACAGGTTCCATTCACGAAAAAGAAACGAGCTTGATGGGTTTTTATTTAAGAAAAGATTGATGAATCCTGTGAATCTTCTGATGTATAAAGGAACTCGGAAACCATAGTTTTGAACTTCGAAGTTCGTCGGAATCTTGTTTCCTGAAAATACATTAGAATCTTCTACTTTCATACTTCTGTTGAGTTCATCCAAATTCATGTAAAGTTCCTAACAGATGACAACAATGAAGAAGATGGGAAAGAATGAAACAAAAACGTGCATTTAGCGGAAGAAAAAAAATACAAAGAAGCATGAGAACCTAATAACTGACCTCCATTGAGCCAAAGAACGAGTGGTTTCTGGTCAGGAGACGTTGTTGCTTCTGTGAGCCAGTAGAACAATGCACGACCATGTTCCAGGTTGACACTGACATAGCCAGAGAATTGAGAGAAGGTCACTGCTGGTTGACCAGGTAGAGCTGAGATTCGATCTAGCTCTTGCTGCACAGTCAAAGCAGCAAAAATGGATGTGATAGAGGATGAAGCAACAAAAGCTACTATAAACAAGAAATGGGTTCTTCCTTGAACTGCCATTGCACCATCCGCAGGAGAGAAAGAAGAGAGAGCAGTATTATGCAGTTCTACTGCAACAGGTTTTAATGGAGAAGAACTGAGTGTAAGGTATTGATACACTCAAAACTATATTGGAAGTTCAATGTCGATGGATAGTAACAGTAGAGAGGGAAACAAACATAGATGAGAACATAGTTAGGAACCACTCAGAGGCATCATAAATGCATCACAAGTTCTTCTCAGTGTCACTGTGTCTGAGCTGTTGAATGATAATGAACTTCTCTTTCTCTCTCACTCAACAATGTTGTTGCCCTCACTGAATTAATGCTAATTTGATTAATAATGTTTTCATAATTAGTAGCACAAATCACCAAATGAATCATAATTATTATAAATTATTGTTAGGTGGCACTCTACTCTTATAAAAAATGTTCGGTAACGTATCGTTTTCTATTTTTATTTTTATTGATACGGTTATTTTTTATAGATTTGATTATTGTTTTTCTTCAACAATTTTAAAAAATGTAAATTTATTAAAAAAAACAATTTCGATACAAATTGAAAGTAAGATTGTGTACTTCTGAATCTCTCTTATCGCTTTATTTTAGTAGAATTCTTAGTAAAATGTTTTGATGTTATACTTTAAGCATAGTTTTGGTTACTTGAAACCTTAGAAATGTTTAGTCCTCCTTTTGCTATTGTGGTCCTTCTTCCAAAAGTTGTTCTCCAACCTCAAGGGCCCCCAGTCGCAGGCCTGATCACTGCCGGAGGATTGAATCACGGTTTGATCCTGAACAGCATCTTAACAGAACGGTCTTTTTTCTCTCATTTTTGAGAGTCAAACCTAGGACCTCTTTCAATTTACCCTGTCAGTTTACCACAACCCGTGCAGGTTTTGCTATTGTGGTCCTTGAAAAGGGATAATGATGTTGGGATGTGACTCAATTTGGCAAAAAAAACAACCAAAAGTCACCATCTCCCTTTCCTCTATAGGGTATGCCACTATACGAGAGGATACCCTTTTCGATGCAAAAACTCATAAGGACATTGTTTTGTATGGTAAGCTAATGGATGCCAGAAACACCTTATCAACCTTTCACCAAAAAGAAGGGATTAGGGAAATAGGTAAGGTTAGCAATAACCTTACCTATGTGTGGCTTACGTTTAGTTTGAGCCCGCTATAATATATTGTGTATATAAATTTTTTCTAATATGTTCAGTTAAACGTAAAAATTTTAATAAAACGAAATGGAATAAATTATAAATAGATATAAAGGAAACTTAAGTCTAAAATAAATAACTTTACTTAAAAAATCTGAACTAAATTGAAAAAATAATATCAATTTTATATTATTGACTAAAATATCACCAAATTTAGGAGGGTCTAAGTTACAAACCACATGCCAATTTTGGCACCAAAAGTATATGTTGTGGCCGAACTTCAATGTGTAGAATAAGACATAGAGTTGTGTATCAAATCGGGGTTGATCCTCTAGCTCAACAACTCAGTACTAACCTTGCTCTATTATATCTTAGCCTTCTATTTATATGAGTCCCACATAAATAGAAGGTTAAGATGCAATGAGACAAAGTTGGCACTGAGTTGTTGGGACAGAGGATTCGAGGGGGTATCAAAAACTTGAGGTAGGTGATTATGTTGGACCTTGCAACTTGTGGTAGGATTTGGTTAACATCACCATGCTTTTTTTCTACAAATAGAAGAAGAAGGTGACTTTTTAATTATAAGATGCTTAATTTTCGGGTCGATTTGTATAAAATGACTTGATATCTCAAGATAACAACCTTCTTCTCTGGATTTTCCGACTGATCAATGTTTACAATAAAATATAACTTGAATCTTAACATTTTAAATTGTTTAAATTAAACTTAAACATTTTCAAAACGTTCAAAAATATATCTAAAAAAGAAGGCTAAATATGACTTTATTTGTGTAATTTCAAATAGAAAATAAGTATCAATGTCACATAATTAGTTTTTTATAATAACCAAAAAGTGGAGGGTGATCAACTTTTATAAATTTGTGACACTAGGGGTCATTTGTTACATAGTACTGGACCGACTTCATAAATTTGAGTCTCGCTTCTCACATGACACTGTACTCACTTTCTTTTCCAAAAATAAAAATAATATTGACATGAATTTTAATTAATAAGAAGTTATCATTGTTAAAATTGTCATTCACTTAAAGGTATTTTCTGAATATTTTGAAAATATTAAGGTTTAATTTAAATATTAGAGCCTATTTTGTATTTTGTTATAAACGTTCACAACAAGTTGAATTGGATCAAGTCATAAGGTCCAATCTCAAGTTAAATTTGTTTAAAGAACTTGAATTTAAATTCAGCAAAGGTTGAGAAATTTTAAAAAAAGTTTCTTATTTTTAAAATCATTAAAAAATTCTTTCTAAATTTCAATTAAAAAAACTCCTACTAAATTTCGGTTAAAAAAATAATAACAAACTACACATGCTATGAACTTCACACTTGTTCTAATCAAATTCTGATTACGTTATGATTTAATTTAACTTTTAAATTCTAACTTAAATAATTAAATATGACTTAAAACTAATAATATATTGCGATTATTTTAAATTATTAATTTAATTCAAAATTTAATTGATTCAAGTC
>JANKYE010101400.1:0-16932 GCA_032467995.1 Erythroxylum dillonii
TGTTAAGTCAGAATGACTTCACTAAATGATTTTGATGAAAAACAAATGTTGAAGCTAAAATGAAAAAGCAGACGGAAGGCAAATACAAAAAGCAGACAGAAGCTTAAGTACAAAAACAAATGGTGAAGCTTACGCGAAAAGCAGACAGAAGCAAAAGATATGATAAGTAGATAGAAGCATAAGTGAAAAGCAGACGCAAGAAAACAGACTACAGAAAGTAGATGCAAGAAAATAGATGGAAGAAAGTAGACGCAAGAAAACAGCTGAAGAAAGTAGACGCAAAAAAATAGACGCAAGAAAAGCAAACGCAAGAAAGCAAAGACGCATCAGTTTGAGTTAGTTATAGAACTCAATTGAATAACCGTTTCTTTGAAGATTCAAGAAGCAGTTTTCAAGAAGCAGTTGGAGACAAAGATTATAAATACAAGTCGGAGTCTAAGATTGCAAAGTTAGCGAAATTGAAAAAAAACTTAGCAATTCACGAGAGAAATTTATGTGCAAATATCTAGAGTTATTTTTTCCTGTAACAAAGCTCGAAAAAAACTTTCAATTGAAAGTAGTACAGATAGCCTGAAGAGTCTAAGAGTAAAAGAATACTAACTATAAGAGACCTGAAGAAGCTGAGAAACAAAGAATACTTGTAAAGTTTTGAGAGATAGTGAAATCTCAGAAAGACATCTGAGGACTGGACGTAGCCAGCGGTTTGGGGTGAACCAATATAAAAATTGTTGTGTTGAAATCTCTCAACCCTCAATCTCTCTTATTTTTCAATTTTCGAGTTTACTATCTTGGATAAGTTTTTAAAAACTTTCTATAATTTTGATACTTAGTAGTTTTTTGTAAAAGAAACAAGTTTCTCTTTTAACAAACTTTTTTTTAAAAAGGGGATTAACTAAAAAGATACACAATTCAAGCCCCCTCCTTCTTGTGCATCTGTATATCATTATCAAGTATTGTTTAACGTGTGATTCACTTCAAAATTGAGGAGTGTAGGCTTAAATTGTTTGCTATGACTGCAAGCCATAGAACTCTTTATGAACTAAATTCAGGCCTCATAAAATCCATCATTGTTCTCTTAGCCCCTCCTTGTTCTCCTTCTTTCGCCATATTTGTTTAAAGATTTTCTTGGCGCTTTGGTCTCCTTAACCTCCTCTTATGTCTTGTAATATCAGAAAATTCCTCTGTAAAAGCTTCATCAGACCTTCTTGTGCTCCTTACGTCAAAAACTTGTTGATTGTAAAACCAATTCACTAGTTTTACGCTCAAGACCACAAGTATACGGGGTGTAACTTATAGTAAAGAACAAATATCGAGCCCTTAAAGATTATGTTTAGACGCTACTTAATTCAAGTTGCTTCATTTGAAAATAATTTTAATGAATATAAACTGAAAAATCAAACTAAATCAAACAACTAACAATGAACAAACAATAAAGCAAAAGTGAAAAAACTTGGAATTCAATAGTTAACAATTAGAAATCATTTTTTCCATATCTTATCTCCCTCTTACCTTGTAAATTGAATTGTGCCTCACCTAAGATGTCTTAATGTACTAACTTCCCTCTCTCAAGGTGTAATTAATTATCCCTAGCCAAATTAAGTTGAAATGATTAAGCAATTTCTCAATCTATAGAATCAATCCACCAATTCATCTAGTTACGAGGTTATCCTATGGGTAATCAACTAATTAGATAACGAATCAATTAACTTAATGAATGTAGGTCTATAGAGTGCCAATTCTCATTATACAACCCTACATAATTTACCCCACTCAATTTCTTAATATATTACAAGGTATAAGCTCAACATTCATGAAAAGCATCATTTATTCAATTCAACAAAGTAGGAGTTCAATAAGCAGTTCAAAAGTAATATCTACAAATAACTCAGCTACTCATAGTGTCATTAACATCCCTAACAACCAAAAAATTCCATAATAAAGATGCTAAAAGAGAAAAAAATAAGACTAGATGAAGCAAGCTCCTCCTCTTCTTTGCCTAAATATGTAAAATCTAGACTTGGTGTGATCTTTGCCCAGTTTGGAATGGAAATCTTGATTATCTATCTCTCTCTAGGCTCTAAATATGATTTCTAGCTCAAAGAGGCGAGTTATCATGACATCCCCTCGACCTTAGGGATTTTTGGCCTTATATAATCATAAGAGCCTAAGAATAAGTGAAACCTGCGTGTCTCTTCGGGTTAGGGATCCCACGATCGTGGGAATTAGCATGAATCCCATGATCGTGGGCATTAGCATGAATCCCACGATCATAGGTTCTTGTCTTACAATTCCTCCACTTCTCTTCTCCTCTCTTGGTCCCTAGCTTAATCACAAAGGTGGCCACCCTCTATTCCTACATCAAAATGATTAATTCTTACCTTAAATCAGTATCAAATATAAAAGAACATCCATAAAGATCAAACCAAAGAAAAACATACAAAATAAGTCCTAAAACACAATAATAATAACTTATTATGCAAGAAACGAATGACAAATACTTAGATAAACACACACTAATGCATAACTATCAATGATTTCTTAATGTTTTCCACTTCTCTAGATCAATATTACCCCTTCTAAGCGATTTCTACATGTAGAATCACAAATCTTTTTATAGTAACTTTTAGGGTTTCTAGGAGATACCTGGTATGATACACGAGTGTGTATTGTTGAGCAAGTTTTAATCTTATAAAACCCTCAGTATTTCACAAGTGCACTGATTGTAGCGTAGCATATTAGGTGTTAATCCCACAAGGAATTAATGAACTAATCGAATCCTATTTTGTCCAAGGCCTAAAAGTGTAATTAAAATGAAAATAAGAACTACACAGAAAAGTAAATAATCTAATGTAGAGTTATTGAAATGAGAATTCTATATTAATGCAAGAAATCAAATTTGAGCACCACCAATTGACAATTGAGATTCAAATAAGGAATATTAATAAATTATGAGAAAAGGGATTTATCCTATCATCAATGCTAACTTAGTCACTTTTGTGTTAATACGGTGTTAGTCCTAGACTTTTTAAATGGTAAATTGGTCTCTCTCGAGTTGTAATCACTAAGCCCTAAATCATAAACCCTAATTAAGTTAAATTACCAAACATTTATTCTCTCGATTAACAAAATAACCCACAACCTAAATTTTTATTCAGCATTCTAATAAATAATATGATCCTCACATGAGATCTCTCTTTGTATAATTAACAATTAGACTATTTGCGTGATCTATTAGATTGTTTAACTCTCAATAACAAACCTAATCATTTTGCACTCATTTCACTCGCTCAATTTATCATCAAAGCATCCAATTATAGTAAATAATCACAATACCCATCAACATCAACAATAAAAGCAATTAGATCAATATTAAATAAATATTCATCATCATCAATTCCATCTAATAAATCAATTGAACGAAATAGAAGATGAAAAGAAGATACGATAACTTGGAGGATTGAAGGTTGAAGCAGTAGTTGAAGCTCCACCTTCTCTCTCTTCCTTCTTCCTTTTCCTTACTTTTTTCCCAAAACGGCAAATGGAGGCTCTCCTTTATAGGTCATTTCTCTTATCTTATGTAGTCTTTTCAAATTGATGTAAAAAAAAAAAAGGTTTTACTCAGGCCTAAAAGTTTGAAATAACCCACAAAAAATTAAATTCAAGATGCCAGTTCACGTTTGTCCTTAAGCAGGCCACGATCATGGCCCTGCTAAAATGATCTCTGTCACGATTGTGTACCTAGGTCCTCCACTAGGCTTCCTCCAAATCTTCTCTGTTCTTTGGTATCTGATCTCAAACACTGACAAACACATCAAAGCACTCAAACACGTAAAATTAAAGCTCAAACTCTAACACACAAAACAGTAAAAACACAAATATCTGACCAACTAGCACAATTATAAACCTAAGCATGCATAAATCAATTAATTAACAACTAAAAACGTACTAAAAAGCCTATTAAAACATCATGCAACCTACAACTATCAATATTCCCATACTTGAACTTTTTCTTTCCCTTAAGAAAAAACAAAACAAACAAAACAAGAGCATATCAAACAACAACACACACATATGCAATAATGGTACAATGACATTGAACATCAAGAAAGAAATTTAACTACAAACACAATACTTCAAGTTGTTCTAACTTATTAACTTATGAAATCTGTGTCTATGTACTTCAAATTAAATATACAAACTAATCAATTCTTAATGTCAAATTCATTCAAGCTTATCACTCACACACACACATTGATAATTAGTTAGTCAACCAAAATTGTAACTATCCTTAAGCATCTTTTCATGGGAAGTCATACTATTCGTAAAGATTAGTAGGATTTGTTAAACAACACATCATTGTTATTAATTTTCATTAACATGAACCTAGC
Source organism: Erythroxylum dillonii (assembly GCA_032467995.1). Classification (NCBI taxonomy): domain Eukaryota; kingdom Viridiplantae; phylum Streptophyta; class Magnoliopsida; order Malpighiales; family Erythroxylaceae; genus Erythroxylum; species Erythroxylum dillonii. Next base: position 4,389 of record JANKYE010101400.1, read on the forward strand.
TTTTTGACACGAAGGCAAACATTTATGAAGAATGTTCCCCAGTTACTCAACTAGGTCATGTTTTTATTAAGTGGCTTGATTGGAATGTCATTATAGCCTTTTGATGGGAAGGAAAATATTTGAGATGAATGTCCCCCGATTACTCATCTAGATCACATTCTTAACTATCTGCTAGCTCTATTCATGATCTGATTTGTTTAAAAAAGGGCAAGCAAAATAGTTATTTATTAAACAAAAACACACACGTTTTATATTTTATATTTTATTGCCTACCTCATTTCTTTAGCTAATCATTCTCACGAAAAGGTACTAATGATGTTACTTATTCTATAATATCTCGTCTCTTAAATTGTTGAAGCATTTAAAGTGTTAGACTATTGAGTCACGTGAGTGGCATCATATAAAATGAATTCGGTACACTTAGAAATTGATTTTTGATCTCAATCATATGCATAATAATAGCATACACATTTGATTTATGATTTCGAAAAAACATTAGAAATATGATATATTCACTCAATTGACATATTCCGAGGTATGAGAGTTTCAAAATGAATGTGATATGAATGTGCATTCCAATGTCTTGTACTTTGGTTTACTAATAATAGGAATTGATGGATTACAAATTGTAATTTGGAATTAATTGGTACAATTGGAAAATTGATGAATTAATATGTACACATAGTCTAGGAAAAATGTCAAGTGGCAAGACAAGTTGACATGTAGGAAACTAGGATGACTAAGCCTATAAATTAAGTGAAAAATGGTAGTAAATATAAGTGACAAATGGCAAACTTATACAAGGACAAGTGTATCAGCTAGGGAGAGGGCATGTAGCTTTCTTCTTAATGTGACAAGTGTCCTTCATGTAAGAACACTCATCTTACACATGGCAAAGGCATAGTCATCTTGAATTGTTATGTTTCTGCTAAAGACTCTCCTTCTTCTCCCTCTCAATGTCGTAGCATACATTTATTACTCACACATTGGAGTTACTGAGCATTTCCACATAAAATCCATATAAGACCCTTCATAAAGATAGATATAATCTCCTATCATCTCTTTGCCTTTGCTGGAATCTGTACTACTTTCATCTTGTTCTTGAATGATCTTGCATGTAAGTAAGGTTAAGAAAGTTGATCTTGAGGTGGCATTAGAGCTAAGCAAAGAAGTGAAATACTAATCTATTGTGGTATGTTTTAACAGAATCTTTATTATTGTTAAGTCAAAATGACTTCATGATTAATAATTTTGATGAAAATCAAATAATAAAAATATTAGAAAGTGAGACGGAAGCTACGGAGGAGAAACTAAGACGAAGCGTGGAGACAAAAGTATGACAAAGAGCGGAGACAAAAGTAAGACGAAGCGCGGAGATAAAAGTAGGACGAAGCATGGAGACAAAATTAAGATGAAGCACTGAGACAAAAGTAAGACGAAGCGCAGAGAAGAAAATAAGACAAAAGAAACTAAGACGAAGCGAGGCTGAAAATAAAACAAAAGAAACTAAGACGAAATGAAGTTGAAAAATGAGACGAAAGAAAGTAAGACGAAGCAGAAGCAAAACTAAGACGAAGACCCGATACCACGTTAAATGGATAATCAGTTTGAGTTAGTTACAGAACTCAACTGAATAACTGTTTCTTTAAAGATCAAGAAACAAGAAGAAAGAAGCAGTTATCAAGAAGTAGTTGAAGGCGAAGGCTATAAATATGAGTCAGAGTCAAAGATTGAAAAAGTTACACGAGTGAATTCAAAGTTACAAAATTTACAAAATCAATGTCGTTATTGTGCTAAAATCTAGAGCTATTATTGTTTTTAACAAAGCTTGAAACATCTTTCAGTAGAAAGAAGAAAAGTTGAAAGCCTGAAGAGGCTTGTTGAAAAGAATACTTATACTTTTGAGAAGCATAGTGAAATCTCGTAAAGGATTCTGAGGACTGGATATAGCCTACGATTTTGGGTGAACCAGTATAAATCTGTTGCGTTGATTTCACTAAACCTCTTATGTTCAATGGAGAAGACTACCATTACTAGAAAGACAAGATGTAGCTCTTCATTGAATCTACTCATATCGATCTTTGGGAGATAATAGAAAATAGACCCTATACACCGATAGATGAAGAAAGAAATGCTATTCCATGAATCAGATGGCCTGCAGATCAAAAGAGCGAGATTCCAGCTAAATTTAAAGGTCAAGTTCTTTTTAAGCTGTGACCTAAGTAGAAGTGAGTACGATAAAGTTCACAGATGCGACACTGCGAAGGAGATGTGGGATATGCTATCCATCTCACACGAAGGCACTAATCAAGTAAAGAAATCTAAGATAAGCATTCTTGTGCACTAGTATGAACTGTTCAAGATGAAGGACGAAGAGTCAATCGATTAGATGTTTGGAAGGTTTCAAAATATCATCAATGGACTTAAAGCTCTTGGTAGAACTTATGATAATCAAAATCACATTCTGGAGATCCTCAGAAGTCTACCGAAGAGATGGAGACCAAAAGTCACCGCAATGCAAGAAGCCAAGGACTTGAGTGCGTTAAAGCTTAACAAATTGCTTAGATCCCTAAAGATGAATGAAGTGGAACTCGATGCATAAGATAAACCCAAACAGGATAAATCCATAGCATTAAAGGCCAAATAGAAGAATCATAAGAATAAGAGGAAGAGGAGTTCATTATTGAAAGCGTTGAAGATCGAGGAAGTCAAGATTGATGACTCCAGTGAATCAGATCAAGATTCGAGTGAAGAAGGTGATGAATTATCCTTTATTTCAAGGAAGATCAGACACATGTGGAAGAAAAAGGCAAAAGGAAAAAAAGAGTCCTCCTTCAAGAAGAATAGCAAAGATGAAGGAAAGAATGAGAAAACATCCGTCATATGCTATGAATGCAATAAATTGGGACACTAAAAGTCCGAATGTCCATTGCTGAAAAGAAAGCCAAAGAAGAGTGGAGAAGGCAAGAAAAGCATGATGGCAACCTAGGAAGATCTAGATTCGTCTGAATCAGATATTGACTCAGAGGCATCGGTACAAGCAAACCTGGTAGCCTAAGGAGAAAGTGATGAGGAGATAACCTCAAAATTTAGTGAATTACAAGATGCATACTCAAAATTATTAGAAAATTCTCATGAAATTCTGAAGCAGTCTAATCTGTCAAAGAAAAAGTATGTAGAGAACTTGAAAAACACACAAGTGTTAGAAAAAGAGAATGTTTGCTTAAAGAAACAAGTAGATGAGATGAAGAAAAGGGTGGTTGTAGATAGATCTGAAGAGATCAATCAGCTAAAACAACGAATAAATAATCTTTTAGCTGATCTATCAACATTTACAGAGAGTATGAGAAAAATTAATGATATGCTAGGGAAATACAGACACCCTAATGATAAAACTGGATTAGGGTTTACTAAAAATCATACTCAGCATAAAAAGAATTAGGCTCCTTTTAGGAAGAAATTTCATCAGTTGCATCATCATCATATTATGAATTGTGTTAGAACTAACCCTAAAAGACCCAAGAAAATCTAGGTACCTAAGAGACAAATAATATCTCCTGCAGATATCCTTCCTTGGAAGAAGCAGCCAACATCATTGGTACTTAGACAGTGGATGCTCGTGACACATAATGAGAATAAGGTCTATGTTCCTAGATCTTTAATATAAGAAGGGAGGATCAGTAACCTTTGGAGACAACTAGCAGAGTAAAATAATTGGAATCAGTAAAATCGGAAAAGATTCTTTTGCTACTATTGATAATGTTCTACTAGTTGATGGCTTAAAACACAATTTGATTAGTGTCAGTCAATTATGTGATTCTAGTTTTGAAGTTTCTTTCAATCAAAATTCTTGTGAAGTCAAAAACAAGGATGGGTCCATATTTTTTCTGCTAAAAGATGAAATAATCTTTACAAAATTAATTTAGAAGATTTACAAAGTCAAAATATTCTTGTTTTATTTCAACTGATGAAGAAACACTGATTTGGCATATAAAACTAGGTCATGTTAGCTTTAAACATATTTCAAAGTTAATTGAACATGATTTGGTAAGAGGATTGCCAAACTAAGTTTTAATAAGGATTTCTTTTGTGAAAGTTGTCATAAAGGAAAACAAGTTAAAACAACGTTTTCTTATAAAAATATTGTAACTTTTTCTAGACCTCTAAAGTTGTTACATATGGATTTATTTGGTCCAACTAGGATGATGAGTCTTGGCAGAAAGAAGTATGGTCTCGTTGTTGTTGATGATTTCACTAGGTTTTGTTGGATACTATTTTTATCACATAAGGACGAGTCTTTTAAGTGTTTTAAAGTGCTTTCCAAAAAGTTACAAAATGAAAAAGAATTTTCAATTGCTAGTATAAGGAGTGATTATGGTGGTGGGTTTGAGATTGAGAAATTCAGAATATTTTGTGAGGAGAATGGAATTTTCCATAATTTCTCTACTCCTAGAACTCCACAACAAAATGGAGTTGTAGAAAGGAAGAACAGGACGATTCAGGAAATGGCAAGGACTATGCTTTGTGAAATGAATCTTCCCAAGTATTTCTGGGCAGAAGCTGTGAACACAGCTTGTTATATTCAATATATAATACTTCTGTGACCTTTGTTGAAGAAAACTCCATATGAGTTATGGAATGGAAGGAAGCCTAATATGTCCTACTTCCATCCATTTGGTTGCAAATACTCTATATTGAATACAAAGGAAATTCTGGATGAATTCGATTCTGAGACTTATTCGGGAATTTTTCTAGGATATTCATTATCATCAAAAGCTTATAGGGTTTACAATCTTACTTCTACGATTGTTGAGGAGACTATTCATGTCAAGTTTGATGATAGTTCTCAACCAAGGAAGAGAGATGATACTGATAATGAAACCCAATCAGTATATTTGGTTGATAGTGAAGATGTGTCACCATCAGAAACTCTTTTAGACAAAGTTGAAGATATTCTTGAGACTCTTGATTTGAAAAGAGATTGGAGATATAAGAGTTCTCATCCAGATGAGTTGATTATAGGAGAGACCTCAGAAGGTGTGAGAACTAGGTCCAATTTCAGAAGAGAAGCTAATGTAGCGTTTATCTTTGAAATAGAGCCTAAGAAAATTGATGAAGCGCTTCAAGATGAAGCTTGGATTTTAGCTATGCAAGAGGAGCTGAACTAGTTTACTAGGAATAAAGTTTGGTCCTTAGTTCCTAGACTCTCGAAAAAGTCCATTATAGGAACTAGATGAGTTTTAAAGAATAAGCTAGACGAATCAGGTAGAGTGAGTTGTAACAAAGCGAGATTAGTAGCACAAGGCTATAATTAACAAGAAGGAATAAACTACAATGAGATGTATGCTCCTGTAGCAAGACTACAAGCTATTAGGATTTTGTTTGCATATGCTGTCTGTCACGACATAAAGCTATTTCAAATGGATGTGAAGAGTGCATTTCTAAATGGCTTTATAGATGAAGAGGTTTATGTGAAGCAACAACCTGGTTTCAAGGATGTTAAGAAACTGGACCATGCCTATAGACTTCATAAAGATTTGTATGGCTTGAAACAAGCTCCTCGAGCCACAACCTAGTTTCCTGGTCAAGTAAGTGGCAAAGCTTAATTGCTCTATCAATTGCAGAAGCCGAGTATATGTCAGTCGTAAGTTGCTATTCACGGACATTGTGGATTAATTACCAGCTAGAAGACTACTAAGTACAACAAGATGAAATCCCAATCTACTGTAACAACAAAAGAGCCATCAACCTGTCGAAGAACCTTATACAACACTCGAAAGTCAAGCATATCGAAGTTAGACACCATTTTCTACGAGACTACGTTCAGAGGAAGATCATAAGTCTTCATTTTGTTGAGACGAACTATCAGTGGACGGACATCTTCACAAAGCCATTGAGTGAAGAAAGATTCAAAGAAATTAGACGAAACCTTAACATGGTAATGTTGAGTGATTAACCATCTGACACGTCATAACCCAGATAAAAAGTCGTAAGGGTTAACGGTAATAGTAACAGTAACGTCTGTCATAAGAATGTTTTGGAGGGAAAGCGTCTCAAAGCCTTGAGAATACCACCTACTCTAGAACACTCTTGACATACCTGGACATCGACTTTTGAAGAACTCTTAACAACATTTTCCATTACTCTATTCTAATATCAACCCCTCTTTGTTCAAACTCTCAATCTCAGAAACCAACCTCACCTTGTGAAGATATACAATTGAGCATTCAGTTCATTGTTTGCATTCAGTTCATTGTTGACTACAATCACAGATGGAGCAATCGATGACTAGTGGAAGAATAGTTGATTTTGAGTCCTTGAAGAAGGACCAAATGGATATTGAACCAGAGATTGTGACAGCCAGATGGAAGAACTTCTTTCAAGTTCGTGAGACTGTCTATATGAATAAAGTATATGACTTCTGGAACAATGTGGAAGTAGTAGAAGATACACTAGTATCAATGGTGGATAGATTTTCAATCATAGTAACATTAAAGACAATCGAGAAGGCCACAAAGTGTCCATGTGTTGGAGAGAAGGTTGCTCACAAAGCTAAATGGATGACTGAAGCTAGTATGGAGGAGATGAAGATTAATCGACAACTATATGGAAGTAATAACCTAAAGGAGAAGAAGGCCTCAAGTCTCGCGCCGAAGGCTAGGGTTCTACACTTATTACTATTCCATTGTGTTCTACCAAGAATGGGATCGAGGAATATGGTGATGACTTTAGATGAACAATGCTTATTTCATCTACTCAATCGCCAGCCCATAGATCTTTCGTATCATATCCTCCATTATATGGTAAAGTCAAAGAAAGACTCAACCGCCCTACCATATGGAATAATGCTCACAAGAATCTTAAGAGATTCTCAAATTCTCCTAGAGAGAGGAAACAGGATGAAGTTAAATGACAAAAGCGAATATAGAAAAAGGAGAAACAAATTCTAAGACGATAGCAAGCATTAAGGGGGAGCGCATTATAAAACAAAGCTTGAATGAAAAAGGAACTCCCACAAGAAAATCAAAATGTCAATCCACTGAGAGAATGCCTGTAAAAGGAGAAAAGAAATTGTCAGATGAAGCAATGAAGGTTAAGGCAATTTCTCATAAAGAAGGAAGCCAGGTGCGATATATGGAGAAAGTGACCTTGAAGAGAAAGTGAGAAACATTTCATTCAGAGATACCTAAAGGTCGCTCAGAGTACGAACCCTACGTTAGCAAGAGGAAAAGAAAGGAAAAGAGTTGACTCATGGTGAAGACTTTGAGAAGAAAGCACCGCAGACAACCAAGTCTTTAGTCTCAAATTTGAAGGAAGATTTAGCAAAATTGGCTAAAGAGACTTAGATAAAGAGGAAATTGGAGTTTGAGAAGAAGAAAACACAACCTCAACAACAACCTCCTAGGTTGATTGAAGAAAAAAAAAGCAAAAAATTAGTCAGAAGAAGAGCACTCCAACTGTTCATAAGAAGAAGTCAGTTCAATGCAGTCCAACACAGTTCAATACCTCTCAACCTTTGAGAAAAGAGGATTTGGGAATGAAGATTATTGAAGAAGCTCAACCTATCAGGAGTAGCAGCTCTATAATAATCATAGAACCCCTGAAAAGGTTAGTCAAAGTACAACTTGAACCAATCTTAGTGAATAGTCATTCTATACATCTATTGAATGATGGAGAGAAATGGTTGTATTGTGTTCTGCGGGATGAGAGATTACAACCATACCTAACAAAAATGATGAAGCAGAGGTACACTATTCACCCTCTCACAGAAAGAACTGTGATAAAGATTGTACTTGACATTCAGCCCAGATCTTACATTGTTCGAGATAAAAAAAGAGGAAGAAAAAATGTATCCTAAAGGGAGGACGAGGGATCTGACAGAGGATCAAATTGAAGAAGAAGTGAGAAACATTGATGCAGTGTGCTATACAACTCATCAAAAAGGAACTTATGTTTCCCAATATATTTCAAAGGCATCAAGAAGTAATTGTGGTCGTCAAACCACTGATGAAACTGCTCAGATAGTAGGAAGAATAATAGAGGGGCAGTATAGAACCATTAAAGATGGAGATACCAATTACAATATAGAGACTTTTATGCACCTGATTATGTACAATAGACCCTTGAGTTCTATGTCTTCAATTGGAGATGCACTACACGTATTCGAAAAACAAGTTCCAAGAGTACGCAACCCTGATGATCTTGACCTCCCTGTACCAAACCTATCCTTCAAAACTCCTGCCTTTACAATACATGAACCGAATGTTATATCTTCAAATGCATATAGCACTACTATTGCTTTCAAAGAAGAACAGTAGAAGGATGATGATCTGCGTGCTTCAGTATGTAACTTACGTGAGGAAGTAGCTCATATACAACAAGACTTCAAGTTACTTCGCACTGAAATAAAGGAAATATTTTCGAAAATAATGAAGCATCTTCGGACATGATTTTTGATTAATAACAAATATGAGGAGAAGAGGAGAAAATAAGAAAGATAGGGGGAGAAGAGGAGAAGAGAAGAAGAAGAGAAAGAAGAAGAAGAAGAGAAGTGTAGTATAGCTTACAGAAAAGAAGAGAAGTGTAGTATGGCTTACAAATTTTTCAAATGTATACCTTCTTATACATAATACTTGATTATCTTTCTAACATTTATGATTGTTTGTTATCATCAAAAAGGGAGAGATTGTTAAGTCAAAATGACTTCACGATTAATAATTTTGATGAAAATCAAATAATAACAATATTAGAAAGTGAGACGGAAGCTACGGGGGAGAAACTAAGACGAAGCAGAAAAGTAAGACAAAGCGTGGAGACAAAAGTAAGACGAAACGCGGAGACAAAAATAAGACGAAGCGTGGAGAAGAAAATAAGATGAAAGAAACTAAGACGAAGTGTAACATCCCATTACTTGTGGGAGGGTTAGATTAGTAAATGTGAGTGATTAATGAGAGCTAGAGATGCATTTTTCTTATTTATGCGTAAATTGTTGCACACTTATACATGGTTGTTGCACATGAAAATAATTGTACATGCATTCATGAATAATTCTGGGTATAATTAGATTGATTTGTGAAATTTTGAAAATTTTGAATGTTTTACATTGGAAGTGTTATACGTTAGTGGAATTGTGATATTTTTTAATTTTGGTGATTTTCGGAATAAGTTTTGGAGATTAAAAAATTTATAAAAATTAATTAAAAATAGGAGAAAGAAATTAAAGGAAGCTTTGGAGATAGTTGGATTGTAAAAATGAAAGTTATGAGAGTTAGTTTCAAAGGAAACTAAGTTAGAGCTTAGGTATTGGGAAAGTGACAAGTTTCACTTAGACTTTTGTACTCTTGCTAGAAGTAGGTTACTATTCTTTGAGAGTTGACATGTTAAGTCATGTCTAAGTCCCTCCTTCATTATCACCTTCTTCAAACTTTCTTTTGAAACACAGAGCTTTCCCCTAAAATACCCCTAGGAGATATCTATGCTTCTTCTTTCCTTCACCAAACCCACCTTGTTATTTGTGCCCTCTATCCTAAGAAAAACCAGAAAACTGGTCATTATACTCTGTGAAGTACATAAATTGTGTGGAGTTTAAGGTTTAAAGAGTTTGGAGTTTTCAGCAGGTAAGTTTGGCTTGTAGTTCATGTAACATGTAACCACATGTAGTCCATCTCCGATGACTTCCCAGCCTGCCATCCCTCCATCTCCAGACCATTGCTGCACTCCTACCATCCTTCACCTCTATCCCTAACCCCTATTCTCCTCCATTGCCTTCAGGTTTTCTCTTAGCCTCCCCTCACTCCATTTTCAGATCTGCAACTCTCCATTATCTTATTTTCACCTCCTTTGCCATTCGTACTTCCAATTTCCCTCTTCCCTTCTGCTCAACACTCACATCTCAAATCTGCTCTTCACTTCTCTATTCTTCTTTCTCCTGAAACCCTTATTCCCTTCTCTCTCCAACCTGCATTCAGAACCTCAATCATAAAACCTGCAATCAGAAACTCAACTTTCCCAGTATCTCTTACCTGAAATTTAATCTTTAGCCACTCTCTTCTCCTAGCTACATTTAGAACCTAAATCCTTGGTTGAACCTGCAAGCAGTAGCCCCTTCTTCCCCATCTGTCTTCTATCCTGTCCTCGGTTGTTGTTTGCTTCTTGTCCCAAATCTGGCCTGCACACAAACACAATGTAAAATCAGTTGATCTCAAATTTGCCCCCACTTTTATCCACAGTCCAAAACTCTAACCTGAACCTTAACCCCCATCCCAACCCTAATCCTAATCTTAACCCTAAAACCACTTCCCACCTTTCCCAATCCCCTCCCTTTGCTAATACCTCTCCTCTCCCTTCCTCTGTGGCTGAACCTAAGAGTTTTGCTGCTGCAGTAGCAAGTAAAAAAGTTGATGCCCCCATGAGAACTTGGAAGCAAGCGGTAGGTGATGAATCAGGCTCCTCATTAGAGTTCAGTCCTCTAGTGGAGATTGAAGGCAAGCTGATGGTTGCCCCCAATCTTGATATTCTTCAACAAGGAGCTAAATCTTGGGAAGCAACTCTAGTTGGCTTCTTTATGGAAAGAAGGCCTGCTTTTCCCATCATTCAAGCTTAGGCAGCTAAGAATTCGAAGGGAAGAGGACTCATGGAGGTTATGTTATCTAAAGAGGATAATATTATTTTCACCTTTTTTTCCAAATTGGAAGCTCTAAAGGTCATTGAAGAAGGTCATTGGCATATTTCACAGCTTCCCCTATTCTTACAGAGCTGGCATCCTAGAATGGAGCTGGAGAAAATTAGAAGGAAGAGTATTCCTTTATGGGTAAATATCCACAATATCCCTTTAGAATATTGGACCACTAAGGGGCTAAGCAAGTTGCATAGTTATCTAGGTAAGGCTCTTTGTATGGATGAGAACACAGCTATGAGAAAAGGGTAGGATTTGCACGACTATGTATCAGCATGGATATCATAAAAGAATTGCAAGAGAGCATTCCTATTCTAAGACTAGCTGATGCAAATTCTCTTAGAAACGATAAGGTGTATGTAACTTACCATTGGAGACCATCTCTCAAGGTTTAAGGAAAGGAATGGAGACGTACGGGTAGAACTTTCCTTAAAGGGGACTATTAGGTGGTGATGGGAGTGGAAAGAATGAAGCATAAGGATAAAAAGCAGGAAAAGGGGACAGAGCAGGTAGAGGAGTACCAAGGGATGCACCAGCCATCTAATGGCTCTTTGGACACTCAAATTCACAACCAGATAGAAAATAATTTTATATCAGCTCAACAGGGGGAGGAACTTCTTAATAAAACCAATGAAGAATGAAGTAGCTCCACAAACTATAGGCGTAATGAGATGGTGAATAGTGATCCTAACCTGGATGAAGGTGTTGTCACTAGTGAGATAGCTGAAGGAAAATATCAAAGGGAAGATCAACTGATTGGTAGCAACATTGAGGACAAAACTGAACAGATATTGTCTCGGAAAAAGTGTGAGGAGCAATAGGAAAAGCTCCAAAGGAAAAACTACTTGCCTATGATATTGATAGTTTGGAATGTTCGAGGAATAAATAGTCCCTCCAAATGCTTTAAGGGACTTTGTCCTTACTAAAAAGCCTAGGGTTTTTTTTTATGTTGGAGACTAAAATTAGAGAAGCTAATTTGAATAAACTGACATGTTTTGGCAGTAATTGACGCTTTATTACTAATCACCAATGTCATGTCTATGGTAGGATTATCGTAGCTTTTGATGCTAATTTTGTAGAAGTGGATGCTTTGGATTTTGGGCAGCAGTATATTCACACTAATATCCATTTCAAAATGGAAAATTCCTGGATACTAACAACTTTTGTCTATGGTTTTAACACAGTTTTCCAATGATCTGAACTTTGGAATGATCTTCGACAGATTAAGGGTTTGGTTTCTCTACCTTGGTTGGTGTGTGGTGCCTTTAACACCACTGCTTTCAGGACAGAGGCAGATGGCAACTGCAATTTGCTTAATTTCTCTCCTAATTTGTATGATTGCATGTAGGAGGTGGAATTATTAGATCTGAAAATGGAAGGACACTTTTTTACTTGGTCTAATAAGCAAAGTTCTATATGGCACATCAGGAAAAAGCTAGACAGGGCTTTGGTAAATGAGGAATGGCTCTCTACTTTTCCTAGCAGCACTGCAAAGTTCCTCAATCCTGGTATCTCTGATCACAGTCCTATAAGAATTGACTTCTTGTTCACTACTTCTAGAATATTTTACCCGTTTAGATTCAACAATTTCCTAGCAAGCGTAGAGGGGTTTCAAGCTGCAATTTCCAAAGGGATAGAGCATCATTGTTATGGGACTAAGCAGTTTGTTTGAAGACCCTTAACAGTAAGAGAGGCAAGAATATTAATAAGGAGGTAGACATGGCAAGGGAGAAGCTTAGCTCTATTCAAACATCTCTGGTAGCCAAACCCTTGGATGGAAATCTAGCTATGGAGGAAAAGGAAGCTCTTAAGAGGTATTTGGAGATGCTAGATATTCAATGCTCATTGTACAAACAAAGAGCTAGAGTT
>JANKYE010101988.1:0-16913 GCA_032467995.1 Erythroxylum dillonii
GGTTGTGATTAGAATTTGAAGAAATAAAACATGATTTCAAAATAGGAAATTGAAATGACTTCGAATGATGTGTAAAAAGAATAATAAGGATTGAAAAAAAAATTGAAGCGATGATAGCTAAGGTATGATCGTATGATATGTTTCGTTGGTTAAGAGTTGGGTTTTGGTTAAGAGTTGGGTCTCGGAAACGGGTCCCAACAGGACATGCTTTCTTCCCTCCACCACTTTGAGCATAGTAGCAGCACAGCTCAGTCTGAGGATGACATGAATGGAGCCATTGAGGTATATGATCTGAAAATATCGAACTGTTAATTGTGCCACATTTTCTATCCTTATGATGTGGCCATTGATGTACAATACTATGGATTGAAGGGCTTAAATTTCAATTTTAAGAAAGAGGAAAAAGCAATTCTTAAGTTTTTTGTGAATAAGACAATGAATATATAAGACAATACAACCCTAATTAACTCTTTAAATCAAGAAGAATTTATTTATTCTCTAAGCAATAAAATATCATTAATTCAGGTACTAATTAATAGAATATCAACTAATTATTTATAAAGATTATTTATATAATATTGACACTCACCCTAATATTGATCATATCCAACTTGCTTATAAAGTTTTCAAAATTTTGTCTTAATAGCCCTTTGGTGAAGGCATTAGCAACTTGTTGTGTTGTAGGTACAAAACAATAACGACAACAATAACCTGGTAAAAAATCTCGTTGAAACACGAGATTTAGGGAAGTCCTATAATATGCAGCCTTACTCTTAACTAATAGAGAGGTTGTTTTCGATACTCTTTTAAGTTAGATTATTTCACAAATTCCTTGAGCCATTTTCCTATATTTTGCCTCCACACTACTTCTAGCTACCACATTTTATGTTTTACTCTTCTAGGTTACTAGATTTCCCCACAAATATGTACAATACCAAAAGTTGATCTTTTGTCAATAAGAGATCCCGCCTTGCTTGCATCAGTGTAGACTTCAACTCTCTATTGATCACTTTTCTTGAAGAATAATCCTTTCCCTAGAGTTCCCTTTAAGTATCTTAAAATTCTATACATTGCTTCCAAGTGTTCTTCATAAGGACTATACATAAACTAGTATACCATATTGACAACAAAGGAAATATCTAGTCTAGAGTGATATAAATAATTTAACTTTCCTACGATTCATTGATATCGACATGTATCCACTGTAACTCCTTCCTTAACTCCACTTAGCTTTGAGTTGAATTCCACAGGAGTAACTGATGGTTTACCTCCACTCATTCTAATTTCTTTTAAAAGTCTAGGATATACTTTCATGGGGTAACTACTATTCTCTTCTTAGATGTAGCAACTTCCATCCCTAGGAAGTATCCAAAAGACCTTAGGTCTTTGATTTCAAACTTCTTTAAGAGATTCCTTTTAAGATTTTCAATTTCCTCAAAATTATCATTAGTGAGGATAATGTCATCTACAGACACAATTAAAATCATAGTCTTTCCTTTTGAAGAAGCTTTTATGAATAGAATATGGTCAGATTGTCCTTGTAAGAAACCTTGAGACTTCACAAATCTTATGAATCTATCAAACTAGGCCCTTCGTGATAGTTTCAACCTATATAAAGAATTTTTATCATACATATTGATAGTTGTAGATTGTATGAAGTTTTAGTAGGCATTTTAGTATGTTTTAAGTGTTAATTAATTGATTTATGTATGTTTAGGTTTAGAATTGTGGCTTTAATTTTGTGTGTTTGAGGTGCTTTGATGTGTTTGTTAGAGTTTGAGATTAGATATCGAAGAATAGAGAAGATTTGTAGGAAGCCCGAAAGAGGACCTAGGACTATGATCGTGACAAAGACCATTTCATCAGGCCACGATTATGGCCTGGGCCATGATAGAGACCATTTCAATAGGCCATGATCATGGCCTGGGGGCCCATGGTCATGGCTTGCTTACCGGTAGATGCAGAGTAACCTCCCGAGCTTAAATCTTTATGGGTTATTTTAGACTTTTGGGCCTTGATAAAACCTAGTTTTTACCCTAATTAGAAAAGATAACATAAGATAAGAAAAATGATCTATAAAGGGAGCCTCCATTTGCCACTTTGGGAAAAAAGCTAGAGGAAAACTGAAGGGAGAGAAAAAGAGAAAGAAGAAGGTGGAGCTTCAGTTGCTTCAACCTCCTATCCTCCAAGTTGTCTTTTCTTCTTTCCATCTTTTATTTCATTCATTTAATGAATGAGATGGAATTGATGATGAAGAATTTTGGGTTAAGGATGTTCTAACTTCTTTTAGGGATTTATACTTGATTCAATGTTAATCTAGTTGCATTTTTTGTTAATGATGTTGGTTGTTGTGATTATTTGTTGTAATTGCATGCTTTAATAATAAATCCCCTTTCTCATAAATTGTTAATCTTCCTTGTTTGAATTTCAAATTGTCAATTGGTAGTACTCAAATTTAATTTCTTGCATTAATTTATAATTCTCATTCCAGTCACTCTATACTTGATTGTTTAATTTTTTTTAGTTTTTATTTTCATTTTAATTACATTTTTAGGCCTTAGATAAATTAGGATTCGATTCACTAAATCCTCGTAGGATCAACACCTCACATACTACGCTACGACTTGTGTGCTTGCTGAAATATTGAGGGTTTTATAAGATTAAAACTTGCTTAACAAGTTTTTGGTGTCATTATTGGGGTTAGCTTAGGACTAGTTAAATTCCTTTGTTCTAAGGAATTTTCACCAATTCTTATGGTTGTGGTACCCAATCACAAGAGATTTAAATTTCAAAAAAGGGAAGTTTGGGTGTAAAGTTGAAGACACATCGATTTGGACATCACAAGGCACCAATAAATAATTTAAAAAGTTAAATGCTAAGAAGAGATAAAAAGATTGATGATGGAGAAAATATATATTAGGGAGAAAAGGACCCTTACGAACTTCATAGTTAGCGAAGTAGTCATCTTTATTGCAACATTTACAATCCGAGGTGGCAAAAACACTCAGATTTCTTTTGGTCTAACAATGTAAGACCTTAAATAGGAATTCAAGGCTTACTAGGATTTCAACAAGATGAGTCCAGTTTAAGGGATTCTAAATTGGGCAAGATCATAGACAAGCTTATGAACATGGAAGAGGTCCAGAAGAGACTAGAGGGAAGTTTGAGCAAGTAACGAAAGATCATGTCTCTTCTATTCACAACCTAGAGGTTTAAATAAGCCAGCTTTACATGGAATTCTGTAAGAGAATTGTGGAAAACTTTCTGAGCAATATGGAAGTAAACCTAAGAGAGCAATGTAAGGCCATCAAACTTAGGAGTGGGAAAGAGCTAGAAGAACCGGTGGAAAGACAAGTTAAGACCCACTTTGTAGAAGATCAAGAGAAGAAGAAAAAGAATGAAGACAAGAATGAGTACCCTTTCTACATTCCTCCTCCGCCTTACACACTGAAAATACCATTCTCACAAAGACTTCAGAAGAACGAATTAGATGTACCATTTACAAAGTTCGTGGAAAAGTTAAAGAAATGACAAATTTACTTGTATTTTATGTAAATGTTGAAACGCAGGCCTAAGTACGCGAAGTTCCTTAAGGACATATTATTTGCCAAGCGGACTTGGGATGATAATGAAATAGTATCTATGACCGAAACATCCATCTCCTTAATTACCAACCATATGCCCTCATAGTTGACATATCTAAAGAGCTTTACAATACCTTGTGTAGTTGGTAATCTAAAGATTTCAAAATGTTTATGCAACTTAGGCACATATGTAAACCTTATGCTCTTTTTGATTTTTAGGAAATGGGGCTAAGAGAGGTGAAGCTAACATTTATGCATATTTAATTGGCAGATCAGTTGATAAAGAAAATGTTTGGTATGGTGGTGGATGTACTTGTAAAAGTGGACAAGTTTATCATTCTTGTGGATTTTTTCATGCTAGACTTTAAAGAGGATCAACATTGTCTGCTAATTCTTGGTATATTATTTTTGACCATTGGAAAAGCTTTGGTATATTTCCATAAATATGAACTCATCCTTCCGATTGGAGATGCAAAAGTGAAATTCAACATGAATAGGGTACTAAAGAATCTGAGGGAGGGTAGCTCATTCACGAGCATTGATGAAGTCAAATCTTTAAAGGAGCGAGAGGAAGAAGAACAATTGATAGCAGAGATTGAGTTTGAAGAATATAAGGAAGTCTTTGTTCAAGAAGCTAAAGAAGAGGAGAACGAAGAATAGAGGATACAAGATGTAGAGCTTAAAGAAGATACGAAAGTCTCTGTTCATGAAGTGATAAAAGAAGAGGAGATGGGGTTGACTGAGGAAGAATACGAACAACTCACCCTCTTACAGGACAAACTGCTAGATTCAATAGAAGATTTAGGAAGTTTTGTTATTCCCTATTTTGTTGAAAATTTGTTAGTAAAAAGTAGGGGTGTTCATGGTAGGGTAACCTGACCCGTTCGTAAGTAACCCAAACCTGAAATTGAATGTCAGGTTCAGCAATTCCACGAACCTGAACCTGAATGTTAGGTTCGGCAATTCCACGAACCTGAACCTGAACCTAAACCTAAAGAACTTATAGGATCGGTTAACCTATTTTTAGGTTCGGTTCTCATGATAACCAAAACCTATTCCTATCAATATATATGACAAAAAATTATAAAAATAATTGGTGAAAACAAATACAAACTATTAATAAAAGTATGCATATAAAATCCATCAAAGATTAATCCAATATGTTAAACCCAAGCAAAGTAAAATGAAGTCAAACAATGTCTTATAAAAGATCCATACTAGAAAAAAAGATATAAATTATTAAATAATTATTCTTCGAATAGGATGGTAGGATGATCCACTGTTATACATGAAGCCACATCTGTAGAAAATAAAGAATAAAAAGAGTTAGACTCGTTATTTCTTTTTTAATTGAAAAAGATTTTTTTATTTATTTGTATATTAAAACAAGGTAAAGTAAATTAGATTGTCTGATTCAATTCACTCAAGTTCTTCAAGTCTCTCTTCCATGTAAAGAGGGTTTTGTGATTTTCTCAACCAATCTTGTCCACAAACAAAAGCCTCTACCATCTTTGGAGTAAGAGAGCTACGAAATGAATCAAGTACTCGATCTCCCATACTAAAAGTCAACTCAAACTATGTTGCTATTCTCAATTTAAATATTAAAATGACTGTTATTCATTATATTAACAAAAATTGAACACAAAACTTTACGTAAGGTTTTTATGGTAATGTCTCGCTTCTTAATAAAATTTCAATAGAGCTCTCTATTATTTTCCAATCAGAAGTGCTTATAATAGGACTTTGAAGATGAATTATACACGCAATATGGCTTCTTATTTGCTGGCTTGTTTAATGATGATAATATCTCATAAATATCTAAGCTAATATATGTGCCTTAAAAAACTAAAATTATAGGTTTCTTAATAAATGTGTTTTACACTTATTAATTTCTTTGATTAGTCTCTAAATGATTATATTATTTTAGTAAATGAATATTTTCTATTAATAGTTTAATACTTTAATCAAAAACTTTGACACATATTAATTACTATTTGAAGTAGAAGTATTGAGTGTTATGCATTAGTTGTTACTTATAATAGCAATGTTCAAGATTAACATTTAATAACATATAATTAAAGTAGTTTTTTTTTCATTTTCTTCTTTTTTTACTCAAGAATAAATATAGTAAAGAAGGGTAAATTTATTATTATTAATATCATCTTAAATTATATCCAAATATATGATAAGTTTTTTGAGTGTTTCAGCCTTTCAAGTTCAGGTTTAAACCTAGAACCGTAAGTTAGAAACCTGAACCTGAACCATGAACCTAATTTTTAAGGTTCGGTTCGAACCGAACCTGAACTCAGGTTTGGTTCATGCGGTTCAGATCTGGTTCACAGGTTCGCGGGTTTTTTTGAACACCCCTAGTAAAAAGGACATTACTGAACTTAATTAGTTTCCTTAATTTTATCAAAATTATCCTTTTAATTATCTTCCAAAATTTAGCTTATTTACAAGCTATGAAGCTGAAATTGGGCAATAAAAATGGAAGCAAGTCACTCATAATTGATTTGGCTAAGTTTTGAGGAATGCAAGGTCAAGCTAATGACCATAAATTAGCACGTTTGCTAGTTAAATTGAAATTATTATGCAATTAGATTTGTTTTAAATTCTAAAAATAAGTTTTTAATGGTTTGGAATGGTTTGGATTGCTAATTCTTTTACTCTTTTTGAAGCAATTATAAGATGGGGCACCAATCTCGAGCATCAAGCGAATTTAGTTTCAGACAACAACATTGTCACAACCTCAATCGCCATAACGGTTTTTATGCTTTAACCCTTGTCTTTTCATTTTTATTTTGTTCTTATGTTTTCTTGCCATTTTGTTTTATTCCCACCTTTTGTGTTATTTGTTCTTCTCACATTGAGGACAATGTGTTGTCCAAATGAGGGGAGGGTTATGTGCATTGTATGTTTTTATTTCAAGTGTGAATTTTGTATATTGTATATTAATCTTGTTTTGTTTTTCATGAAGTGACTCACGTGAATGTGTCAGTGGCTAGGACTTAGCTGAATTAGTTTAGCTTTGAACATAGTCTTTTAGGTTGTAAAGATCTATTAGCTTATGAAATTAGTGTCTTAGATTGCTTTGGTTAAATATGCATGTTAATTAGGATATGATGTTAATTAATTCACCCTTGGAAATTGACACATTCATTTATAATTTTAGGTCAATCAAATAAGTAACATCGTTAGTATATTTTTATGAGAATAATTAACTAAAGAAATGAGGTAGGCAAGAAAATATATATTTTTTAAAAGTGTGTTTTTGTTTAATAAATAACTATTCCGCTATCACTTTTTGAAACAAATCGGGTTATGAATGAAGTTAGTAGCCAGTTGAGAATGTGATATAGCTGAGTAACCAGGGGACATTCATCACAAATGTTTGCCTTCACGTCAAAAGGCTATAATGACATTCTAACCAAACCGTTTAATAAAAACATGCCTAGTTGAGTAACCGGGGGACATTTATCACAAATGTTTGCCTACACGCCAAAAGGCTAGGTTTATGACAATGAAAGTTAACAAAAATTGTGTGTTGTTTAATAAATCCTATCAATCTTTGTAAATAGACTGGCTTCTTATGAAAAGCTACTTAAGGATAGTTACATTTTTTATTGAGTAACTAATTATCAATATGTGTGTGTGAGTGATAGGAGTGAATGAATTTGACATTAAGTCTTAATTAGTATATATATTTAGTTTGAAGTACTTAGACATAGATTTCATAAGTTAATAAGTTAAAACAAATTGAAGGATTATGATTGTAGTTAAATTTGTTCCGTGAAGTTCAATGCCATTGTACCATCATTGCATATGTGTGTGCTGTTGTTTAGTTTGTTTTTGTTTAGTTTGTTTTGTTTTTGCTTGAGAATAAGCAAATGTTCAAGTGTGAGGATGTTGATAGTTGTAGGTTGTATGATATTTTAGTAGGCATTTAGGATGTTTTTAGTTGTTAATTAATTGATTCATGCCTGTTTAAGTTTAGAATTGTGTTATTTAGTTAGATATTTATGTTTTGAGTGTCATATAGGTTAGCGCATGCTATTGGGATTTAATTTTATTTGTTTGAGGTGCTCTGATGTATTTGTTAGTGTTTGGGATTAAATATCGAAGAACGGAGAAGGCTTGGAGGAAGCCCTACGGAGGACCTAGGGCCGCGATCATGACAAAGACCATTTCATTAGGTCATGATCGTGGCCTGGGCATGGACAGACAAGGACCGACCTCCCAAACTTAAATTTTCACTGGCTATTTTGGACTTTTAGGCCTAGGTAAAACCAAATTTTTACCCTAATTAGAAAAGACTACATAAGACAAAAAAATGACCTAGAAAGGGAGCCTCCATTTGCCACTTTAGGAAAAAACTTAAGGAAGAGGAAGGAGGAAGGGAGAGAAGAAGAGAAAGAAAAAGGTTTAGCTTCAGTTACTTCAACCTCCAATCCTCTAAGTTATCCTTTCTTCTTTCTATCTTTTACTTCTTTCATTTGATGTATGAGATGGAGTTAATGATGATGAATCTTGGGTTAAGGATGTTTTAACTTCTTTTATGGATTTATACCAGATTTAATGTTAATCTACTTGCTTTTGTTGCTAATGATGTTAGGTGTTGTGATTATTTGTTGTAATTGCATGCTTCGGTAATAAATTAAGAGAGTGAACTGAATGTCAAATGATTAGGTTAGTTAATAAGAGTGAAACGATCTAATAGACTTCACAAATAATCAAATCAGTGATTATACAGAGAGAGATCTCGTGTGAGGAGCCGGTTGTTTATTGGAATGCTTCAGAACTAATTAGGTTGTAGGCTGTTTTGTTAATCAAGAGATTACTTGTTTAGTAACTCAATTTAATTAGGGTTTATGATTTAGAACTTAGTGATTACAACTTAAGAGAGACTAATCCACCCCTCGAAAGTCTAGAACCGACATCGTACTAACACAAAAGTAAATAAATTTGTATTGATGATACGATAAATCCCTTTTCTAAAAACTTATTAATCTTTCTTGTTTCAATTTCAAAATATCAATTGGTGGTGCTCAAATTTGATTTCGTGCATTAATTTATAATTCTACTCCATATTTGATTGTTTACTTTTTTGTTTAGTTTTTATTTTCATTTTAATTACGTTTTTAGGCCTTAGATAAATTAGGATTCGATTAGTTCACTAATTCCTTATGGGATCAACACCCCATTTACTATGCTACGAGTCGTGTGTTTGTGGAAATATTGAGGATTTTATAAGATTAAAACTTGCTTAACATATATCCTTTTATTTAAGCTTTCACTAAATTCTGGGGGAAGCTCCATGTACTCTTATTTTAATTCTCCATTTAGGAAGACATTTTCACATCCAACTGATGTAAATTCCAACCTAGATTATCTACAATAGAAAGTAACACTCTCATAGCATTTAAATTAGTAACAGGTGAAACAGTTTTTGAATAGTCAATGACATAGATTTGAGTAAACCCTTTAGCAACGAGGTGAGCCTTATATCTTTCAAGTGATCTATTAAAATTGTACATTATGATGAATATCCATTTACGTCCGACCAGTGTTTTCTCTCTTGGAAGATAAACTTCCTCTCATGTTATATTATATTGCAAAGCTCTCATCTTCTCTAAGACTGCATCCCTCCACTCAAGAATATTTAGGGCCTCATGCATATTCTTAGGATTGGAAACATTGGACAACTTACAATTAAATTTTTGCAATGATGGAAATAGGCTTTAATATGATAAGGGGTTATATAAAGGATATTTGGTACAAGTTCTAGAACCTTTCCTAAAAGCAATGCGTAAATCTAAGGTTTCATCCGACTTTATAATAAATATTGGTTTAGGTAACCCTAACTTAGTAGAAATAGACTCAAATTGAGATTTACATTGTTGGTCTCCAATTTTTGGATTTGTTTTTGGTGTATCAGGAGCTTTATATAACAAGAAGATAATCAAGCTAGACTGGCTATGTTATATGGGGCAAATGTTAGCCCATCAAATAAGTGCATAGTTATAAGCTAATGGTGACAAACATAAGGATGCTCTATTGGATGTATAACCTTAATAGAAGAGATAAGGTTAAGAATGTATTGGTAAGAGACAAAATAAAGGTGGCCAATAATAATGATAAATTAAGAGAGACAAGACTTTGGTGGTTCATATATGTTAAAAGGAGACACTATTACACTCCAGTAATAAGATACAAAAGAAAAAGTACTTAGAGATTGTAAGAGTAAAAAGGAAAGGCTAAGAAGAATTGGGGTGAAGTGATCAAGAATGATATAGTTTTATTGGAACTTACCAAAGATATGAATCATAATAGAAAACTTTTGTGTAATATGACAGAGATAAAGCATCTCACGTAAAGAAGTCTTTACATTTCTATTGAGTCCTCTAAACTTTTTCCTTTGAGTTATTAATTTTATAGATGGCCTTAATATTTTGATTAAGTGGTACTTCTCTCCTAGTTATTTAGCCTAAGTAGTTACTTACTTAGTCTATTTACTTTATTAAGATTGGTGATGTGATTTTATTATTGTACTTGTCTCTTTTTTCCTAGTTCGTATATTTATTTACTTATTTTATCTTGTTTTGTTAATCCTTACCATGTTCTATATGTATTGTATAACATATTTTTATATTTTTAGTTATAGGTAGTTATTTATATTGTGTATTATTATTAATTTGCACTATATGTAGGTTTATCAAAAATAGTCTCTCTACCATATAGGGGTAAGGCTATGTATTATTGGCCTTTCCAAACCCCACATTTTAGTGGGACTCTCACTGGGTGTTGTTGTTGTTGCTGTACTATTATTTTTTCTTAACCTTCTAAAAGATTTATAAGGAAGTTTTAGTTGTTTGCTCGATAAACAAAACAATCATTAATCTCATCTTAAAGGTAAAGAAGCAATTAGAGAAGACTTTCCCACTATGATATTCATAAGTAGAATTCCCCATGCTCTAGTAGTTTCTCCAGTGAATACATGATTCGTTTATTTTATACTAATATTAATTTTACCACAAGTCCACGGTGTAGTTGTAGCTAATACTGGTAAGTACAGGATGAATCCTACGAAGACAATGAATACTAGTAGTTACAATTATCCTATTATATAGTCTACAAATTGAGTGTTGGTTGTAATAAAGAAAATAAAAATTAAGTAGATAACATCAAGAGGAAACAATAGTGAACAAAGAATAAAGAGAATCACTTAGAAACTATCAATATCAAGAATTAGTGCCTAGGTAATGAATCCTCCTAAAACCCTTAAATAATTAACCTTTTGTTATGCAATTGTTTTATTGACTATTTGATCGTGGAAATTCCTATTGTATGCTAATAACTCACTTGAGGCTACTAACAACTAATCTTAAAGTTATCAACCGAATTACTCATGTTAAAGCTTTTAGGATTGTTTTATCAATTTATGAACTTCACTATTAGGTTTGACCTTAATCTACATGATTTATGTCAACCTATCTTTTGGTTTGCAATCAAATCCTTTCAATTATGGTAAATCTATTCGTACACAGGATTTCTCAATCCCTATATTATGAAATCAAATTTTGTACTAATATTCTTGATCTATTAAAACATATATTAAACGCATAATTGAATCATAATAGATCAATCCAAAACAATTGCATTAAATAAAAAAGTTAAAACATATTGTAGCACAAACTAGGATTTATCACACCTAAAAACTAATAAGGTGTTTAGTTACACATGATAGAAAATGAAATTAAACATAAACAAGAAGAAAAATGAATAGAAAATGAAGAGTTCATAATTTTAAATCTCCCTTCTTTTCTATCAAATGTTCTAGCAAGGTAGAGGTTTGATGTTAAGTTCTATTGGATTTGTAGATGATCTCTTTGTGTTTTCCACTTCTCTAGATCAATATTACTCAGTTGAAACAAATTATTAAATTTAAATGCCTTTATCACTTCAGTGCTTCTAATTTAATAAATATGATCTCAATATACATAATAAAAGCAAGTTTTAGAATTATTTCACTATACAGGATAACACATATGAAAGAAACAAAAGAACTTAACATTTTTTGAAATTTTGCTCTAGGCCTAAAAGCTCACAAAAAAAGATGGGTATATATGTGTAAATAGTATGCAATATCATTCAAATTGACTATCTCAATGATTATTTTAATTATGACTTATAAAAATTAAATTTATTCTAACTATCATCATTTTGCATATTAATTCAAATCAATATTAAAAAAATGAAATACAGTATTATGGACAAATTTCAATTAAGTCAGAATATTAGTTTATAAAATTTTGTAACCAAGATTATAATAAACTTAAGAAAATCATTAAAAATCATAAATCCCTTCTCCACACTTAAAGTTGTTCATTGTCCCTAATGTACACAATATAAGTACATATAATAAGTGAGAAGGTTTAGTGGTACTTTCCTGCATATGACAAAATTTTCTGATTTCTGATCCATCCAATATGAGATTACATCCTTGAAAAACATAAAGAAAAAGGGATAAAAAGAACATAAAGAAATCAAAATAGTACACATAAAATTCAAAAACAAAAATAACATTAACTATAATGTTAGAGAAAAGAAATTACAGATATATAATTAATAAAGAAAAAGAAAAAATAAATAGAAATCAAGCCTCTCCCTCCTGATGTGATCCTAGTTGGTCCGACAAAGGAGTGTCCTCGGGTGGATGATCCTATATCAGTGGAGGGATACAGAGAAAATGCCCTCATTAAATAATGGAGGCTGGATATCGACACCTGGACGACTCTCCATTAATAACATCAACTCCCCGATCCCTCCAATTGTATGCTCGAGGCTTCCTACCCTCTCAATAAGCTCTGCTTGTTGTCGTCAGATAATCTTTTGAGTTCCCACAAGCTAACCTACCCATCTCTCCAATAATATTATCTTTAGCTGAGATAGGTTTTGCATCCTAGCTCTGAGACCTTTTAGAATATCTGGTTATGTTTCTTCATCTCCTATCTTGGGTGGCGGTGGCTGTGGTTACGGTGGTTGCTTCACTCTATCTCCACCCTCCATTACAAGTCTGTCGAGTTCCCCTATAAGTCTGCAGATATCGCCTGTGAAACCCTGATGTTTGCATACCACGAGCATGTGTTGCATTAATGCCAAATTAAGTGCCACTATGGTACTCATCTGTCGCATCAATGGTAGTCGATTAAATAAATCCATTCATCTAGCCAGTTTGATCATATAAGGTCTAGCACAAATTGTGTTGACCTTCTTGTCTTCGCTCTAATGCCTGATAAATTTAACAAGTGCATGTCCCAGGTGAACTTGAGTCCTCTCGCTCATACTCCATAGGTAGTACATGTCTATGTTCTCGATGATTCCCCAGCTATCACCGTGACCGCTCAGTATGTGACTTAGAATATCATGGATTTATCTGAGCGCGGGATTTCGTAAAGTAGAAGCCTTTGACTTTTTAAGATCGTAGTCATCTTTAGTGCTAATCATATGCCAGAAGTGTCGAGGGGACAATCCATAAGGAACATCTCTCCATTGCAAGGTACTTTGGTGTCCCTATGTACTCTCGGTTATAAAGACCTATTGTGATGGAGAATTTGGTGTAGCTCATCTGGAACATTTCTCCCATCATCCATACTAGATCGTGATAAATCAATCCCTGTCGTAGTTACCACTCTCCATAAAGAAAGTGGAGAGGACCTCTAGTGTAAACTCTCTATAGGATGGCTCCTCAATCTCGAAAAGTTAGGACCATACACCAATATTGACAAGGTCTTGAACTTGTTGGGCTAAGCCAAATTGTTTCAGCACCTCCTAATCGATGAATTAGTTAGTACCAAACTTTCTATCCTTTAGCCTCTAGTACTGTTCCTACTGGGCCTTGACGTTGAACAATAACGTTCTCGGTCAATGATCATGTCGTTCGACCTTTAAATTTATAAGCCCTCAAATATCGCAACCGTATGAGTCTCGGCTGTAGTATAAGAGGTGCTGATCCCACAAGGAAGGGGGTTAACCTAATCCTAAAATCTAAGGCCAACAATATATAAAACTCAAAATAAACAATGCACAGAAAGTAATCACGAGAATTAAATTTAACCACTTAAATCAGAAATTAAACATGAAAGAATGTATAATTGGGCAATATGCAGTCACAATAGAAATCAACCTAAGGAATTTACCAATTTATGAGAAAGGAGATTTTACTTATCATTAATTCTAATCTAGCCGATTATGTGTCAATGGAGTGTCGGTTCTAGACTATCCTAGGGTTGATTACTCGTTCTCAAGTTATAACCATTAAACCCTAAATTATAAACCTTAATCAGATTATGAAAATTGCAATCTCTCAATTCACAAATTATCCAAATCCTAATTAGATCTAAAGAACTCTAATAAACTATTGGAATATCACAAAAGATCTCTCTCCACACTATTACCAATATGATTTATTACATTTTCTATTAGATCACCTAACTCTCATTAATTTGATTTAATCATTTTTCATTCATTTCACCATCTCAATTTATTACCAAATTATGCAATAATATAATTAAATCACGATATTAATCCAAATAACACAATAAACTAAATTAGCATTAAATAAAATATCCTGAAGGAAAGTTTAGAACATCATTAATATTCCAAATCCTATCATCATACTATCCATTTCAATTCTATACATCAATAAATTGAAACAAAAAGGAAATACAACTTGGAATAGATGATGGAAGGCAGCGACGTCAGAAAACCTCATGATCTGGGAAACATGTCGAGTCAGCATCGTCTTCCTTTTCTACCTCTTCCTTCTTCTCTTTCTCTCTCTCTATATTCTCACTTTAGGGTTTCAAACGTGGCTCCTTGGAAGCTCCCTTTTCTATGCCTCCTTATGTTCTTTTTTATACTTCTTTATGTTTTAACTAACCCTAGGGTTTTTTAAGGGTTCGAAAGGTCCAAAAAATCCCTTAAAAAATGAAGTTCATGAGCGTCAGCGCGTCTGCCCGATGTAGGCCACGATCGTAGCTAAACTTAGAACTTCTGTCATGATTGTGGCCTATAATGTGGCCCGGATTTCCTCCGAAACTACTTCACTCTTCGATATTGACCCTGAAACACTAGCAAACACATCAAAGTATCTCAAAAATATAGTATTTAAAGTCAAAAACTTATACTAACCCATAAAACACAAATAAATCACAAACTAACTGTAACGCCCTAATACCCCAAGGAGGATATGGGGGCGCCACGCAGACAACAAAACATATATACACAACCGACACAAATCCAAGTGAGACGGAACATTTCATACATGCATTTCAGAATCTCAAATCAACCATACAACACTTAACATATCATTCATACTATGCCTATCATATTACATACTATAAATTTAAAGACCAACATGTATGAAGGTTATTACAAACCTTGAATCAAATTGAAAAGTCATATACATCAGATACAAGCCCAAAACAAACTCAAAATACATTTTTCTCAAAACAAGACTCAGACTCCATTGGCCATTGCTATTGACTTGTCCCAGTCTTTATAATCTTTGCCTTGAACCTACACGGGACAAATCAATCGTGCTAAGCATATAGCTTAGTGAGTAATAACTAATTTATACATGAAGTGTTGTGTCCTATTCCTGAAGCCCAATCGAGGTATTGGATTACGTTTCCGGAGCCCAACTTTCCAATCCGAAGCTGAAAAGGGTAAGCGGGTTGCTTTGTAGGGTTATTTCAATAAACCCTCACTTCATTTCCATCACTCTTTTTGAATTCAACTCCAAAAGCTATAAATTTTTGTGGAAAGGTAGAAAAATGTGTTAGGAATCCAATGCTTACTTAATTTTGAGGTCGGACGAAGAAGTTATGGTCAAAAGAATCCAATATGTTTATGTCCTTACTCCAACTGTATATGTCTTGGTGCAATTGCCATAAATTTTGCTGCAAATGTTGAATTAATTTTGTTTTATGATGGTTGAAAAGAAGACATCGAGATCTACAACTTTCATTAAGACCTTGAAGCGAGATTATGCCTCTAAAGTGGTCAACATCGCAATTTACTGTAATTATCCCGTAAATGTCTGTTTAACGGATATACATGTTCATTTAACGGACATAGACTAGCTTTAAAGCCAATTTTTACCCGAGAAGGATGTCCGTTTAACGGACATGCACTGGGCTGAGGGTCCTTTTTCACCCGAGAAGGTCCGTTAAACAACTTAATGTCTGTTAAACGGACATGGGTGACCCAAAACTCCTTCCAAAGCCTCCCTAATGCTTCCAACATCCATTCTAACACCATATACACTCATAATGTCCCCAAAATTAACCCTTCTAATGCAAAAACATTCCTCAAACATTCAATTACCAATTTGAATGCATTAAACTCCCAAACCTCAACCCAAATAAGTCATAGAATACACAAACTTTCATCATTTACTATAGCTGTCATGTTCATACCTCCCACATAGCATCATCACTTATAATGCTCATATCTCTCAACTCCGATACCCAAATTTTACAAACTTTATACCATTTGAAAGCTAAGAGGATTAACTACAACTTTTAAGAAGGCAGCTTCATCTAATATAGCCTAATTTAATCCAGTTTTCCCCCCTGAAGTTTACCCCTATTGAAACTTGAAATATGAATTGTACACTACAAGATAAATAAGCACATACACAAGGGAATTTTTTCGATCCTCAATTCATTTCCAAATCAAAATGAAGTTCATACAAAGCTTTCATACATAGCTTTAATTACAAATCTACATTTCATTAAAGTTTCAACACAAGTTACAAAATACATTTGATGCTCAATGTTCAATATACTACTAAAGCTATCTAAAAGTCTAGCCACTAACTTAGTGGAAAAGCTAACTCTCTTGAAATTGTCCAAATGCCTTGCAAGGATTCACTGATCTTCTCGATTTGCACCTGAGGAGTGGGAAAAATATTGGGTTGAGTTACACAGCTCAGTGGCTAAGATATTTATAGCCATTGGCGATGAGCCACATAATCAACCATATATATATAATCATTCATATAGGCATACACATCGCAATGAAAGTTCAACATTTACAATTCAATTCACATTTCATAATTCAAAACATCATCATATGTGACATGTAACACCCCACTCCCGCCGACCTGACCTCGACACCGAGAGGGCTGTCCGAGCTCGTGCCCGCGTGAGCGGCGTGCTAGAACGGTCGATCAGTCCATCCGTTCGGCAAAAATTGCCGATCAATGTAGCATCCGATCGGCACAGGCGTGCGGAATAAGAACATACTGCTCGGCCATTAGTGTTT
>JANKYE010104297.1:0-16840 GCA_032467995.1 Erythroxylum dillonii
TGAGCCTTATTAGACTGCAACATTCATATCAGTCTCATTGTCTTTTGATAATGTGTGACCTTCATGACATGTACATCTTGATTTTGCCTTGAATTTCTATTCGAGACCACATTTTTATCACATGCATTAACATGGATATAATTAGACATTCTTTGCTTTTTCGAACTACATTAGCCAATAGCCTACCCATTATATGATTTTCCTTTTTGATAAGTCCCCTTAGCTTTATTTGCCTTTTCTTTGTGCATTAGCCACATTATATGCTTTAACCTAACCAAATGTCCTTCCCAAGCCTTAAAGTTAGTGGAACATTTGTTGATTGTTGAGTTTGTGGATATACAAAAGTGTAAGTGTGGGGTATGCATATGTGTGGGTTGGTTATAATGTTGGGATGTTATTTTATGCTTATTATTGAAATTCCCATGTTGATGTAGTTTATTTTAATTTTTATAAAAGAAAAGAAAGAGAAAAAAGAGAAAAGAAAAAGAAAAATGTTTAAATAAATGTATCAAGGAGGAAGTGCATATATGGTTTGTAAGGTTATTCATACTTAATGCATGCTCCTAAAGTTGTATTGAATGGGTTACTTGAGTATGTTGAATATGAGGTAGATGTTGGCTTAGAAGGGTCACTCTTTGTGGTTTTAATGTATTGTCATCAATTGTATGAGTGATTCCTTTGTATTGGTATATACTTCATGTGGTTTATATATGAGAGCTCGAGTTTGAGTTGTGAAACTTGTTTTTGCATTCCTCATAGTTGATGTACACAATTGTGAGTAAATGTTGGTTTTTTGCACTTGATAGTAAATTGAGTGTTGCTTGTTTCACTAGCTTTAATGTCTTTCAAGTTACTTGGCCTAAATACATCTCACCTTACCTTTACCCACATTACAACCTTGAAAAGTCCTTTGATTCATGATTTTGTATGTAAACCTAGTGGTGGAGAAATGAAATGATATACAAAGTTGTGGATTGCCATGATCATGAATGGTATTGAGTGTACTCGTTGATATATTTTAGTTAAACACATTTTTCGAGTCTACTATTAGATTGCTCAGTTTTTGAAGATGAGGAATGTTGATTGATCATGAGTAAAAGATCGGAATGTTAACTTCTTGCTATGATTTTTGAAAGTCATTTATTTTTGTTTATGATTATGTATTCTTGGAACATATGGGAAATGAGTCAATGCTTTTGGGTCTATAAGCTTAATTTTGACGTTTTGCCTGAGGATGGCCAAAAGCTAAGTGTGGGGAAAAATTGCTATGTGCTTAATTGATTTTTTAATTATTTCATAACACTTAGCGACGAAGGACATGAAATTGCTTAAGAAACTCACTTTGACTTATATATGATTTTAGGCACAATTCAGAAGCAAAGAAGTTAATGTGAGTCGAAAGCTCTATATTTTGACCATTTTTTGAAGAATAATTTTCACTTGTCTTCGTGGAGCAAGAAGAAGAAAATTAAAAGACAAGAACAAAAAAAGCAAAAAAGAAAACACAAAGAAGATTTAAAATTACTTATAGCATGTGCATGAAATTTTAATGCAATTACATGATTAATAGTAGCACACAGCCAAGGAGCAGTCCACGTCAAAGAATCAATGCAACAACTGGTGAGAAAACAAAAATGACGTAGAAGACGTCTCACGCCAAAAGAAAACGCAGCGCACACTGGATGCATTGCGTGAAACGACAACATGGGGCAAGAGGAGTAAAATGCAAGCGTAGTATGAGGAAACATAAACAATGTTTGCATAAATGCAGATGTTTGGCCAATAACTAAATAGCAGTAATAGTGTGAGGGATAAATAGTGAAGTGGACCAACAATTAAATAAAAAATAGAGAGTAGCATAAGTTACAGGGGGAAAGAAGACAGAAAGAAGGGAGGCGTTACAGGAGTGAAGGGTTTCAGTTAGGTTATTTCAATGGGAGCTGAAGCTTTTTTTGGGAGAGATCCATAAAGGGCTAGACATCCTGACAATGGTTAGGAGGTGACATCGACGCTGATGACCCGAGTTTAGTGTATTTCACTGTTTTTATTGTTTCTTTCTCTCATTAAAAATTGATTGTATTATCCTATCTTAATTGATTTGGGTTTTATGTATGGATAATTGTATTCTCGTTATTGTTTAGTTATTTGTTATGAACCCATTGGGTATTGTGAAAAGATAATTTTACTGCGTTCATTGAATCATTTATTTGCAAACCCATTGCTAGAATTTCGATATAATTCATAATTATTATATTGAAATTCATGTGTTGCAACTAATGATTTGTAATCATTAGGAATAACATAACTTAGGATAAATGATGCATTGTATGTGGTTATTGCCTTGATTAATCATTTTTCTAATTTGTAATGATACTACCCAATTGAATCTAAAGATCGTATCCTAGGTTATTCGGTAGTTAGGTTTAATGAACGATCGTATCTTGATTAAACAATATCTAAGGAAAAACTCGGGTTAATTATTAAACCATGATTAATAGTTGCTAGGAGAGGTTTAAGAAAAACAAATCATTGAAATATATTTAATTAGGGTGTAGGCTAAGATTGAACCAAAGAACCTGGTCTCTACTGAATTCCCTACTTTTATCATTTTTATATGTTTTCTTTACATTTCTTTTGTTAGTTAGTTTAGATTTATTTTATTTTCTTATTTCTAAAACCAAAACCCCCTAAACTTAAACACCAATAACTTTCATTTCGGAAAATTTACACACACTCTCTGTGGGATCGACTTAGACTCACCACTACTATAGTAGTAAATCTAGTTATTTTATTTTAACTAGCATTACGATGCACTGTCAATGCTTTTAATAAGAAGAAAGTTAAAGTGTCTTTGTAAAAGTCCTCAGATTAGTATGCTTTGTAAGTCTGAAAATCCAAAACTACTATTCGAGGTGACAATCATCTATGCTTCCAATTTCAATTTTCAAAAAGCCAAGTTATGGGATGATCTAGACGCCATTAATAACATGATGGTTGGTCCCTAAATTTTAGTTGGGGACTTCAATTGTGTTCTATCTCCGTCTGAGGAATAGGGTGATAGACTTAATCTCTCTAAATTAGGCTATGAGTTAGAAAGGGGAATGACAAGAATAGAGGTTACTGATTTGAGATACTCATGCAATTTATTCATCTGGAGTAATAAATAAAAAGGTGGAGCTCTGATTAGGAAAAAAATTGATAAGGTTTTATCAAATCATTGATGTTTGAGATCCTTTCCAAACTCCCATATGCTATTTAGACCACCATTTTGCTCAAATCACTCCTACTAGGAGATCAAAGATCTCTTTATCATAAGAAAGATTAATGCCCATTTAGATTTCTAAATTTCCTAGCTGACAAGGATGGTTTCATGGAGTTTGTCATTGATGCTTAAAATAATGATATTCAAGGCTACAAATCTTTCTAGATGATGAGAAACTATAGGGAATAAAAGCTAAACTCAAAATCTTTCTCGAAATAGGAATTCCAAAAAGATCTAAGTGAAGTGCAAAGAGCATCCTAATCTAAGTGAAGTGCAAAGAGCATCCTAACTTTCTCCATAACGAAAACTTGCAAATTATGGAAATAAAAAACTTTAATAATATATCAAGGTAATGGCAAATCAACATTCAATGTTGATATAGAAGGCAAGGAATTTGTGGTTAAAGGAAGGGGGCTCTAACTCAAAGTACTTCTATAATTCCATCCTAACTAAAAGAAATTTCAATAAGATCCATTATCTACTTGACTACAATGATTAATTGGTCTTTGATATCTCTCTTATTGAAAACATGGTTACCAACTACTATAGGGAACTATCAGCATCAGTCTTGGTAAGATTTACTTATAGGAACTAGTGGATCTAATTGGGCCAGCCTAGTCTAGACTCCAATCTAGAATCAATACAACTACCATCCATCAGTTAAGAGATCAAAGAAACCCTTTACTCATTTAATCCTAGAAAAGCACCAGGACTAGTGGTTATAATGCTTTTTTTTTCAATGCTCTTAGAATATAACTAGAAATCTGCTAACTGATGTGGTGTAGGAGTTTCTTCATTCAGGGAGGATGTTAAGGGAGTTAAATGCAACCTATATCTGTCTGATTCCTAAAGTTCCTCATGCCATATCTTCAAATGATTTTAAACTTGTGTCTTATTGCAACATAATCTATAAGATGATAGCTAAGTTATTAGCTAATAAAATTAAGAACCCTCTATAAGACTCACAAGTTTTGGCGTGAGGATGGGTTGCTTATCACCAAAGGAAGTTGGATTTATGTGCCCAAAAGGGATGGATTAAGGAAGGAGTGTCATGACTCCTTATGGGCTAATAAGAGGAGGAGCAACTTAGAGTTTAATGAAGAAGATATAGTGATGGTCAATTTCCTTTCTCATTGACGTGTTGGAGGAGGTATTTATAAGGGCTTAATTTGGAGGTACGAAGTACCTTTCCCTATAAATAAAAGGGTCGGCAAGTTGGCCTACCGAGTCAAGATACCCTCACACTTGGAGATTCATCCCTATTATATCTAATTTTATAAAACCTTCTCATGCTGATAAGGAAGATCCAAGTAGGGGTTAATCAAGGCGTGCATCCACCATTATGATGACAACACATAAATGTGAGGTAGAAGAGATCTTGGCACATAGGACTATACCAAGGAGAGACTCCTATCTAACATATGACAAATACTTGAGCAAGTGGAAGGGACAACGGGAAATCCAAGCTAGTTGGGAGCGTGAACTTTCTCTTTGGTAATACAAAGATAAGATCCGAGAATTCCACCAGGGCACGATGAGGACTTCACTGGACTTTACGTTTCGCATGTTTTAATGCCCACAAGATGAGGTTTGGGTCCAAAAGAGTTTTTTAGGGTATGCTGAAATCTTATGGAAGCTTCTGGAACATGGTAGAAGACTATAAAAGCTTATGAAACATTGTGGAGCATTATGGAACATTATAGAAGTTTATAGAATGATGTAGATATGTATATATTGTACATGAAGTATGTAGAGTAGTGTAAAGAATTCCAGAAGGTCAATGTAGACCATTAGATGAAGTAGATCTTAACCATCCATTCTAGGTAGACGTAGTATATATACCACTTGGGGGTTGCCTCATTTGTAACATAGGAGAACATAGAAGATTATAGAGAGCATCCTAAACATTATAGCTTTCTTGAGAGAATTTTTTAATAGAAGTATCTTTGCATTGTCCCATATTCCTTCTTTTCTTTAGCAAAGTGTTTCATGTAGAAGGCTGACTTAGAAATGTGAGCATACTCAAGTGCCAAACAAGCGTTCGTAAAAGTCCAAGCCCGTTACAAGCAATATGTGTCCCAACCCTCTACTCCCCTAGAAGTTAGACCTATTTATAATAATATTTGAACCTTTTAATTTAATTGAAATAAATTTTAATTTCAATTAATTTTAATTATATATTAATTAATCCCAAATAAGATCTAATATCTCATATTGATCTTTATTTATTAAATATCTCATATATAATTATAAAGTTTCTTAAACTTTATAATCTTGCCTAACTTGATTGAAACATTATCTCTTTCTTCAATCTGTTCTTTAAGTGTGATCAATTAGGTTTTAAAATACGTTAGAAATGGATATAAATTATAACCATAGATTATATTTAGGATTAGATAAATTAAATTCTTTTAATTCATCTTTAATTCTCTGATTAGAAATATATTGTTAAAGTGATTTTTACTAAATTTTTCATGCATGATTTTTTTATATAATTTAATCATTTCATCATATAAACTTTCAATTAAACAAAAAGTATGGAATCGATATCTATTATATTTAAGTTCAATCATGTTAGTTCTATAATATTAGTAATTGATTCAATTAATGAATTTGAAAACTATTTATCGTGTCATTCAACTTCGTCTAAGGATTTCCAAAATCAATATTAATTGAGAATAATGGAACATTATCCCTTATCACTTTAGGTGATGAATCTTACATTGATGACTTAACTATCTTCATATAGTTCATACTATATCCAATGACTACTAATTGAGCTATCTTTGACTAGAATAGGTCATAAATAGTATCAAAATATAGCAATCCCTATAAAAGATAATTTGGAGATCTTAAGTCAAATGATCACTTATATAATCATCATAATGAGAATTTTCATAAACATACAAGTAATGTTCCAAATGAAATTCTCATATAGGTTTAATTTGTGAACTTGTTCTTTAACAAGCATTCACACTTTTTTAAGTATCTCTATATTTTAGTTTATGAGATCCATTACTTCCTTCATAAGGAAAAGCATATAGTCTTTTTTATGTTTTATTAATGTCTACTTTTAATAGAACAATAAAAATAAATAATTAAAGGATAATATATTAACACAATATGAATCTCATAATTATGATCTCATTATACGTTCATTTGCAATATACATTTATCTTATGTATTTTACCATATACATCCTAATATGTATAATGTAAAGAATGTTTTTAAATAATTATGTTACTAAAATACAACTAATCGATTGGCTATAGAGCATAAACCAACATTATTAACTTGATATCAAATTTGACTGGTTTCTAGGTAAGGCAACCCCTTTTCACATATCTAGGGATACCTTACCCTCATAAGAAACCTACTTACAATGACCTCTTGCCCTTTATTGTAAGAATAAAAAACAAAATTAGTAGTTAGTGCAACAAATGCCTTAATTTTCTTGGAAGAATTTAATTGATAAACTTTGCCTTAAACTCAATGCATGCAAATTGGTTAGCACTTTTTTTTTTTACTTTCAAGCTTGATTAAAACCATTGAAAAATTGCATAGAAGTTTCCTATGCGCTAGAGATATCAGCATAGTTTATATTGCTAAAGTAGCTTGGAATAATGTTTGCTTGCCTATAGATGAAGGAGGAATTGAAGGATATTGCTTCATAAAGATTCTTTTTGAGTTAGAAGGATCAACTCCTATTACATAAATCATGAAAATTTATGGTCCTTCTCTCCCAAATATGACTCATCTTAGACTATGTTTCATATCTTTAAGCTAAGACACTAAATAAGATTGATGTTTAAATACAAACTGGGGGATGACTCTTCCACTAACTTTTGGTTAGATAACTAAAGTTGATTAATGCCTTCAAAAGAGAACAATGTTTTCTCACAACTGAGGGATATAACATTCAAAGCCACAATTAGTCAAGTACTTAAATAGAATAATCTAATATTAGTCAGAGCTCCAAATAAGAAGTGTTAGTCATTACTCCTAATTTCTCCCCTGAATCAACTAGTAATGACTCTATCATTTGGACCAATATTCCTTCGGGTTTGTTCTCTAACTCCTACTGTAGACTATTAATGAGAAACAGAGGCCCCCAAATACATTGGTACAACTGGTGTGGTTACAACAAGCTATTTAAAAGATCTTTTTCATCCGTTGTCTAGCTATCAATGAAAGACTTACTACCATAAATAAAGTATATTACAACAATTCCTTTTCAAATATCAATAACTTATTTTCCTTAACTCTTAAAACTATAGAGAACTTGTTATTTAGTGTGGTCTTTCCACTTCTCTTTGGAATGAAGTTCTTTATAAATTTATCACGCTCACAAAATTATAGGACAGACATATCGGTTGGATTACTCAAAGAAGATAGAAGTCCAAAAAGGAATACATAAGTCTTAGAATATTCTTTGGTAGAATGGTTTTTAAGCTCCAGAAGGAGAGAAACCTTAGATATTTAAAGGGAATCAAAAGGATAAGCAATATGTCCTTATGGAGATATTTACGCTGATTAGGAAACAACAAACTAATTTAGAACTGTTAGCTATTTCCAAGCTAAACACTACTATCTTACATCATACATTGAATGAGATTGGCTTCTAATGGATAAGTAATGAAGTTAAAGAGTTGGAAGCATCAATTTACTAATGATTTATGGATTCCATAACTTATTGATTTTTATCACTAGTCATACTATAGCTAAGCTTAGGCTTCATCTAATGTGCTAGATGTGTTTGCATTGTAATATGCTCCTTTTGTAACAAAATCTTATTCTTTATTCAATGAATTTAGCTTTCCAATAAATAGTAAAATTTTCTCATAATTTTTTTTCTAATTAGTAAGTGTTTAACTTAAGTTCTAATTAAGAAAATGCACTACCATAGGCTTGTTAATACACCAAATCTTCATTACTTGTATTATATGCACATATGAATCAAAAGATATTTACTTCTTAGTTAAAATGGGGATAGGGTCAAAGATGAGGAATTTCTAAATAAAGAAGATTAAAACAAAGGAAATTAGTAAAGCATTTGAGAGCTAAACTAGATAGATAAAGTAATTAGGAAAGTATAGTCCATATTACAACTTCAAATACTCAACATCCTCTTTTTTTTCACTCCATCATCTCATCAAGAGCATGGACTAATGCTATAATATCACACAAATAACTATTTTCTTTTCTTTTTAAATATTTCACGTATTAAATGTAAATATCAAAGTCCAATGTTAAAAAATAATTCCTAGTTTACATTTAGAAAAAATGCCATTTATTTATTAGGTAAACCCCACATTATTATGTTCCTCTCTTGATGAAACCCTGTTATTGATTTGATCCAAATGTCTTACTGATCTCTAAGGTTAGATAATGATGTTAAAATTTAAGTCAAGCTTATATTATGAGTTTTAATGAAAGAAAAGGAAATTTGAGGCTCACAGGGACTGATAAGAGATATCTTATCAATTAGATATTTAAGATGAATATGTTAATTCAAAGATAAACTTTATCCTTTCATATATACATATATCAATATAATCCCAAAATGATTTAAGAAAGTTCTAGAGATAAATGCATATGAAAACAC
Source organism: Erythroxylum dillonii (assembly GCA_032467995.1). Taxonomy (NCBI): domain Eukaryota; kingdom Viridiplantae; phylum Streptophyta; class Magnoliopsida; order Malpighiales; family Erythroxylaceae; genus Erythroxylum; species Erythroxylum dillonii. The sequence goes on from JANKYE010104297.1 coordinate 8,868, forward strand.
ATAAGGAATAAACATATATTAATATAAAGATCTCACGAAACATCTATTAATATAGAGATCTCATTCTCATATAACTCAAAATCTCATAAGATTAAGTAATTTACTGAAAAACTTCCACACTTCCCTTTTAAACTCATTATCAATGTTATTTAGAATCCATAGATCTAGTTAATTCAACCATTCAATACATACCACCTTCATACTCAATTGGTTTAACCTTAGGCATGCGTAACAATCAAATCCATTTGGAATTAATTAAAAGAAAACTTTCCATTTATGCACATTATAGGGCATTTCCTCTCACGTACTTAAACCTACTTTTTCCTTAATTTAAAAACAAAAAAATCAAAGAAAAGCAACTAACACACAAATAAGAATCACTAATTATGAAATAACTGAAAAAGAGATATGAAGTAATAAAAAAGCAAATCCAATTATTTAGGTTGTTTAGCTTGACTCAATGCCTCTTTCTTTGATTAATATAAAATTTCCATATTCTCCATTTTGAAACCTTTATTAAAAGAATTAAAAGAAGATCCATAAAAGTGTATCTTCTTTTACATTCCCTTTTCATCTATTAAAAGAGGTTGAAACTTCTTAGTAATGGATGAATAGGTTTGAATCCTTGTCTAAATGAGATAAGATTACTTGAAAGAGGCTTATATTTTTAAATTTGATCTTGCAATATAGAGGGCAAAAGCCTCTTATTAAGAGTTGGTAACGAAATGTAAGAAACATTACCTAACAGTTGCAATTTTGGATAACCATTTATTTCAATAATAGCTTCCAACAATTTAACCCTCAAGTTAAATTCCTCCTTTCTTTTTTAGGAGGTTATCAAATGATAACTTTCCATCCATTCAATAGGAATATATCCATTAGTAGCAATGACTTTGCCCTTTTCTTGTTTGGTTGTTTATTTTTTAGAAATTAAAATTAAATTAATGAATAAAAAGAAAGTACCAAAGACTAATGGGGAATAACATCACTCTCCAATAGTTAAAAAAGCATAGATGGAGATACTACATCAAAAACCAATTGAAAGCATGAAACAGTTTGGACACACTGAATAAACAACACACAAAAACAATGACAGCTTCAACAATCATTCCAAAAAGGTAAAAGAACCCAACCCATCCTTTGAGCTTTATGGGATGTTCCAAATTAGGGTTAGATGTCCTAATCAACCTGCGACCAGAATTTTCCCATTCACTGTGACTGGGACTACATCTAAATATGGCTATTTTACCCATCTTCCTTTATTTTTGTAGTGGCCATAGAGACCATGGATAAGCTATTGAACTCGCCCATAGACTTGCGGTATCTGGCTTCCTCAGGTAAGATTTGACTCCTAATCCTTTGTTTAATGACCTAGTTCCATTTCCTAGCACGAATATTTTTCTCTCCCTTTTTGAATGATTGATTGTAGCACTAAATCAACTGAGTGTTCCATGGTTTAGAACTTTCACTGATTTCTTTCTTTCCATATCTCTTGAGTAGATATGGCAAGAAATAACACCTTCCTCTTCTAGAGTGGAGTGGAAGCTTGTGTTTCTATTAGGAACTTAGCTGCCTCGATGAGTGAATTAGATGCCCCTTGCCAAGAGAGGAAATTTCTGATCATGATTTAGATAACACTGGAAAAAGGGCATAGAAGGAACAAATGGTCCATGGATTCAATTCCTCCTTCACAGAGGCAACAAATTTGATCCAAATTCTGGATAAAGTTAAGTCTGCCCATTGTTGCTACTCTATTCCTTACCACTAGCCATAGAAGGAAAGCAAAATAGGTCTGAGAATATTAAACCAGATAACCTTAGCCCAAGGTTGTTGTATGTAACATCTCCACTAGTATTTCAACCGACAACTTCTCAAATTGGTTGCACTTATATTTTCTCTTGACAATCGCTTGGGAGAATCAATTGTGGTATCTAACCTATATAATGCTCTAAACACAAATTTTGTTCTCACATCTTATTAGGACTGTTTCATTTAAGTTGAAATTGTAAAGTATTGGTGGCAATAAACCGAAGAATATGTCTAATGACATCCCAAAATTTCAAATTGTAAAGTATCGATTGCATAAGAATGTATGGTTGCTTATATTTATATTGAAATTATAAAATATTAATGGAAAAAACATAACAATATCTTTTTAAAGTATGTCAAATTTAACATTCAGTTTATTTTTTTACATAAGAGAGTATATATATTCGTATTCTTTTTGGAATTGCAAAATGTCAATCATAAAAGATTAACGTTATCTTCTAAGAATATATAAAATATATAAGGTTTTATTTTTAAAAAGTAAAATAAAAATTAATTTTAATTATATAAGTCTAAAAATATTTTATAAAATTTTTAAAATCCAAAATATACAGACTTTTTATACTCCTCTTAAATTCAAATACCATAATAATTTTTATACAAAACAATCTTCTCAACTATAAAAAACCTTAATAGACAAATTATTAAAGAGGTTTATTTAAAAAAGAACCAACCACTCCATCTTCTTCTGGATAAAAAAGAGATTCTCTCCATCATTAAGTATATATACTAAGGACGAGTTCGGATGGACGACCACGCAATCCATCTCGCTCGTTCATTTAATCTGACGGTTTATATCTGTTCATTGAATGTTTTGCCTTTTTATATCTGTTCATTGAATGTTGTGCCTTCCGATTCATCCCGCTCGTCCATTTAATCTAACGGCTTATATCTGTTCATTGAATGTTATATCTGCGGATCCATCCCGCTCGTCCGTTTAATCTGGTGGCTTATATTTATTCATTGAATGTTGTGTATTTATTATTACTTTCCCTCTTCCATTCATTCATTCCCTTTACCTAGAGTTCCGCAAAGCTTTCTCTCTTTTCCTTTAGCTCTCCGCCCTTGCCTTCCTCTGCTCCTCTCCCATTCTTTGTCAGCTCTCCGCCCTCGACATCCTCTGTGTCTGCAGATGGACTGGTGGTAAGTTTTCCTTCTTTTTTTTGTTTCTCTGCAGCTGTGTTTTTGTTTTCCTTTTTACCTTCGCATTTTGCTTAATTTGTTTACCCTTTTTGTCTACAGATGGTCGACGGTCCTGGTAAGTTCTCGTTTCTGCTTGATTTTTTTTGTCTTTGCGTTTTTCCTTTGAATTTTATCCACGTTTTATTGTGTGTATACATAGCCTATGGTTTCCTTCAACATTCCATTCATTCATTCCCTTTACCTAGAGTTCTGCAAAGCTTTCTCTCTCTTCCTTTAGCTCTCCGCCCTTGCCTTCCTCTGCTCCTCTCCCGTTCCTTGTCAGCTCTCCACCCTCAACGTCCTCTGTGTCTGCAGATGGCCTGCGGTTTATTTTCAACTGTGGTAAGTTTTCCTTTTTTTTCTTTCTCTGCAGTTGTGTTTTTGTTTTCCGTTTTGCCTTTGCGTTTTACTTTATATTTTTACCCTTTCTGTCTACAGATGACCTGTGGTTCTGGTAAGTTCTCGTTTCTATTTGATTTTTCCCTCTTTGTCTTTGCGTTTTTTCCTTCGACTTTCATCCACGTTTTATTGTGTGTACAGATGGCCTACGGTTTTCTTCAACATTTAGAGTTTCTCTCGAGCTTTGTTAACTTCTTGTTTTTGCTTTTGTTTCTCTCCAGCTGTTTCTTTGCCTTTTTCCTTCAACTTTGTCCAGGTTTTATTGTGTGTACAGATGGCGCCTTTTTTCTTCTTTCATTCGATTAAGTTCTTGTTTTTGCATTTGTTTCTCTCCAGCTGTTTCTTTGCCTTTTTTCCTTCGTCTTTGTCTAGGTTTTATTGTGTGTACAGATGAAGCCTTTTTTCTTCTTTTGTGCAATAATGATTGGTATTTTCTTGTTTTTGCTTTTGTTTCTCTGCAACTGTGGTGACCGCTTAATGCCATGATGCCATGCTGATTCACCCCGCGGAAATAAAAGTGGGTATTGAAGCGGGTCATAGCATGCATAACAAGATTAGATTTTATAACTCCGACCTACATGAGGAGATTTATCGTGTTGTTAGAGTAGGATAACATCAGAGAAAAATCTCCTGATTTTCAACCAAAACTTTTTTCTTCTTTCGTGCGATAATGATCGGCTTTGGTAAGTTCTCGTTTTTGCTTTTGTTTCTCTCTAGCTGTTTCTTTGCGCTTTTTCCTTCGACTTTGTCCAGGTTTTATTGTGGCTTTTGTTTCCCTGCAGCTGTGTTGACCGCTTAATGTCATAGTATGCATAACAAGATTGGATTGTACAACTCCGACCTGGGTGAATGTAGACTTGGAAATAAGGAGATTTATCTTGTTGTTCTTCATCAGTTTTTGCCCATATCGCAGCTACTTGTGATGTAATAGGAAGATTGTAGACGCGTTGATCAAGAGCAGGATAACATTAGAGAACAATTTCCTGATTTTCAAGCGATGGAATATCTTTAAGACTTCCAAAGAATCTAGTATAAGGGTTATCTTGAAGAATTTTCATAATCAGCTTCAAATGTATTTTCATTTTCACGAAGTTTAATCAATAATTATCTTAATAGAAGAAACGATTTTCTATATTCGACCAGCCCATCTTAGTTTCCGCTTCGTCGAACTTTTGTCTGTGCACTTCGTCTTACTTTTTTCTCCGCGCTTCATCTTTTCTGGAAGGAACCTGAGACGATAAAAGTGCTTTAAGACGATACACGTAAGGTGAAGTTTTAAGTCGATAAAACGTTTTAAGACGATAAAAGTAAGAGGAAGTTTTGAGACTATAAAAGTAAGACGAAGTTTTAAGACGATTGAAGTAAGACAAAGGTTTAAGATCAACAGTTTGAAAAAAAATCTAGTCAAATGAAATTAAAAAAAGAACATGCTTTGATTCCGCTTCGTCTCACTTTTTCTAAAGTCAACCGCTTCGTCTTAGTTCCCGCTTTTTCTGACTTTTGTCTCCGTGTTTCATCTTATTTTTATCTTCGCACTTAAGATATGTATGATAAAAGTAATGTAGTTTTTATTGACATAATGATTATCTTAATAGAAGAAACGCTTTTCTACATTCAACCGCTTCGTCTTAGTTTCCGCTTCGTCTTAGTTTCCACATCCTCTTATGCTTGTCTCCGCGTTTCGCCTTATTTTTCTCTCTGCGGTTCATCTGATTTTTGCTTTACTTGTGTGTCCATCTCACTTTTAAACTTTTGTCTGTGTACTTCATCCTACTTTTGTCTCCACGTTTCATCTTTTCTAGAAGGAACCTAAGACGATAAAAGTGAGGCGAAGTTTTGAGACGATAGAAGTCAGACGAAGTTTTAAGAAGATAGACCCTTTTTGATGATGACAAATAATCAAAGTTTTTAGAAAGAAAGTTTTATTAATACGATATACAATATAAGACTGTATACAGTTTGAAAAAAAATCTTGTCAAATGAAATTGAAACAAGAACATACTTTGATTCCGCTTCATCTCACTTTTTCTAAAGTCAACCGCTTCGTCTTAGTTCCCGCTTCCTTTAACTTTTGTCTTCATGCTTCATCTTATTTTTATCTCCACACTTAAGAGATGTATGATAAAATTAATTTGGTTTTTATTGATATAATAATTATCTTAATAAAAGAAACGCTTTTATATATTCAACCGCTTCGTCTTAGTTTCTGCTTCGTCTTAGTTTCCACATCCTCTAACGTTTGTCTCTGCGCTTCGCCTTATTTTTCTCTCCGCAATTTGTCTGATTTTTTCTTTACTTCTGTGTCCGTCTCACTTTTGGACTTTTGTCTGTGTACGTCGTCTTACTTTTGTCTCTGTGCTTCGTCTTTTCTGGAAGGAACCTAAGACGATAAAAGTGAGGCGAAGTTTTGAGACGATAGAAGTCAGACGTAGTTTTAAGACGATAAATGTAAGAAGAAGTTTTAAGTCAATAAAACGTTTTAAGACGATAGAAGTAAGAGGAAGTTTTGAGACGATAAAAGTAAGGCGAACTTTTAAGACGTTAGAAGTAAGACGAAGTTTTAAGATTAATAGTTAAAATAGAAAAGACTAAAAAAGGATGATCCTTTTAACATGTCATTGGTAGAGACTGTATGCTAATCAGATGAATTCGACAAAACTAGAAAGGAACATATTAACTTGAGTTCCCACAGCTTCACCTTAGTTTTGTTCTGACTTACCGAAATGGTACATCGCTTTCTAATATTATTATTTTGTTTGATTTCCATCAAAATCATTAATCGTCTTATTTTTTGCTTCACATTCTCCCCCTTTTTAATGATGACAAATAATCAAAGTTATTATAAAGAAAGTTTTATTAATACGATATACAACATAAGATTGTATACAGTTTGAGAAAAAAAATCTTGTCAAATGAAATTAAAATAAGAACTTACTTTGATTGCCTTAATACATTTCTCTTCTTCTTCTGCTGTTCTACTATTCTCTTCTTATCTCTTACCTTTCTATCCTTTCTCAGCCTATCTTTCTTATTTTGGCCCTTTCCTCCCTATTTGTTATTGATCAAAAAGATCGTGACCAAAGATGTTTCATAACTTTAGAAAACATTTCTTTGATTTCGCTGCGGAGTGACTTCATGTCTTCTCGCATATGCTGCATTTCCTTATGCAAGTCACTCACTGAAGGATAGGGATCATCAAGCTTATCATTGTGCTTGTGTTGTGCTGCTTTAGTACCGATAGTGGTAGTATATGCGTCTGAAGATATGACATCTGGTCTAGTGATTACAAAGGTGGGAGGTTTGAAAGATAAGTTTGGTTCTGGAAGATCAAGATCATCAGGTCTGGGTAGTCTTGGAACTTGTCTTCCAAATAGATGCAGTACTTCTACAAATGAAGACACAAAACTCAAGGGTCTAATGTGCATAATTAAGTGCACGAGAGTCTCTATGCTCAATATAACATATCCAATTGTCATGGATCTGTACTGCCCTTCTATAATTCTGCCAACTACCTGACAAGTTTCCTTGGTGGTTGGACGACTACAATTACTTCCTGATGCCTTTGAAATGTAATGGGATACATGTGTCCCTCTCTGCTAAACTGCAAAGCATGCCTCATCTATGCTTTTGACTTCTTCTGTAGCCTCATCTTCTATCAAATAACTGCTCATCCGTTTAGGGTACATTTTCTTCTTCCCCTTTTCCACATTGCAAACAATGTAAGGTCTTGGTTGTACATCAGGTACAATCTTGACCACAAATCTTTTTGTAACTGGAAATATAGTGTACCTCTGCTTTGTCATCTCTATGGGGTATGGTCTGGTTCTCTCATCTCGCAGGACACTATACAACCTTATGTTTGCATCATTCAACAGATGCATTGCACCACTATTTACGAAGATTGGTTCAAATTGTACCTTGACTGACCTTTTTGAGGTTTCTCTGATCATTAGAGAGCTGGTACTCCTCACAGGTTGAACTTCTTCAATAATTTTTGTTTTTAAATCCTCTTTTCTCAGTAGTTGAGAAGGATTTAGTTATGCTCGATTGTGTTCAACTGTCCTTTTCTTTTGTTAAACAATAGAAGAACTGCTCTTCTTCTCACTTCTTTTCTACTTCTTTTTCTTTCCAATCAGTCGAGGAGTCTGTTGTTGAGGTTGAATTATCTTCTTCTCAAATTTCAACCTGTTTTCAGTCTCAACTTCTGAAATTCCAGCCTCCGGTGCTTGCGTTTTAGAGTCTCCACCTTAACTCTTTTCTTTTCTTTTCTTTTCTTCTTATTCACATACGGTTTGTACTCTAGGCGACCTTTTTGCCTGCTTGGATTTCTCTTAAAGGAATGTTTCCCCCTTCCTCTTCAAGGTCGTTTGGCTCTCCGTCTGTTGTACCTGGCTAGAATCTGTTTGATCGAGCCAAGTTTATCTTATAAATTGGCTGCATTTTTATAAGTGCTAATGAACTCTTTGACTCCTAATTGATGAATTTCTATGCTTAAATTGATTCCCTGTGATTAGCTCATATGAATTGCAAATTGTTAGTAAAATTGTTGTGAATTGATCTTAATT